>CAUYQG010157767.1:0-62765 GCA_963574415.1 Tarsius wallacei | reverse complement strand
TTTTGATTTATTGTAGAGATGAGGTCTCGCCAAGTTGCCCAGGCAGGTCTCGAACCTGTGGGCTCAGGCAATCCACTCACCTCCACCTCCCAAAGTGCTGGGATTGCAGGCTGAGCCACCGAGCCCGGTCTTGAAGGGTATTTTCTTAGATGGAAAAATTTCTAGTAACTTTTTCTTTATTTTGGCACTCTGTGACATTGTTCCACATCTTTTGGCTTCTGTTGTATTGGATGAGAAGTCATCTGTCAAATTGTCCTCCTGTCATTTTTCTCTTGTTACATTCAAGATTTCTCCTTTGAATTTGACTTTCAACTTTGTAACTATGATGTGCCTTGGCATGGCCTTTTTCATGCATATTATACTTGGTGTTTATTTTATATCTTAAATCTGTAAATGTATATTTTAAAATTCAATTTGAAGAAATTTTGACCTTTATTTCTTCAAATATTTTTCTGTCCCATTCTTTCTCTCCTTTCTTTCTGTAACTCTAATTACTTCTATGTCAGAATTTCTGGTATTATATAATGTGTTTTTGAGTCTCTATGAATTTTAAATATATGTGTATTTTGCATTCTTCATATTGGAAGGTTTCAGTTGATCTACACTTAAGTTTACTCACTCTTTTATCTGTCTTCTGCATTCTTTTGTTAAGTCCATCCAGTGAATTTTTTATACTTCTAAGAGTATATTTTTCTGTTCTGGAATTTCCTTTTTTTTTAAATTTCCATTTAGTTTGTTTTATTATGTCAATTCTTTGCTAAGATTTTCTATCTTTTGATTTACTGTGGGCATATTTTTCTTGATTTCATTGAGAATAGTTATGATCATTGCTTTTAAAATCCTAAGTGTTAATGCCTATATTTGTGTTATTTCAGTTTATTATCTTTTCTCATTATATGTTTTATTTTTTCTGGTTATTCTTATATGCTGTAATTTTGGAATTTATCCTGGACATTTGGAATGTTAAATTGTGAAGACTCTAAATTTGGTGATTTTTGTGCAATGAATGTTGTTTCTTTCATTTTAGTAGACAGTTATATTTTTGGATTCAAACTTCATACTCTGTTTCTCAGGTGATAGCTCTGATCTTAGTTCAGATCTTTTGTGTTTAGCTCAGCTGTTTTGAATATTTTCTGAGCATGTGAGGTTCAGAAGCCAGTCAGAAATGTGATGAGATAGGATTTGGGGCTCCCTCTCTGCCTCTTTCCCTTCCAGGATTTCCTCTTTCTCTCTAGTGAAAATTATTTGGGACATAGCAGTCGGCAAAGGAAGCAAAAGTATCAAGAGCCTAGGTCAGGGAAGAGCACAGTCCTTTTGAAGAACTGAAAGACCAATATGGCTGGAGCTAAGAGAGCCGGGGAGCATGCCATGGATGAGCCTAGAGAGGTGAGCCAGGACAAACAATTCAGGCTTGTATGTTTCAGAAGGAGTGTAGTTTTTATCCTAAGAGCAGTAGGAAGACATGGAAAGATTTTAAGCAAGAGAGTAATCTGGTCAGATTTATATTTTTAAAAGATCAGGCTGGCAGAATATGGAACGATATTAGAGAAAGGCAAGAGTAGGTACAAGGAGACCAATTAGGAGATTACTACAATAATCCAAGTGGAAGAACATGGTAGCTTGGTACTATATGTGGATGTATGAATGAATGGATAGTTGACTGGCTGGATAGGTAACCTAAGTAGAACTGGCCATACTTAGGGGGCTGTAATCTTAAAGCAACTTAATTGTGCACTGCCCCTTTAAGTTTGCTCAGTTGGATTAGTTCTTTTGCCCCATGAAAACATGAGCAGACCTTGATTTTTCAGGTTTGTCTTGGATCATACAAAGAGTCTCACCTAGCAGTCAAAACTGTAAGCTCAATCTAAATGCAAATTGTATTCCCTCCCCCAAGTTAGGGCCTCTTGCATGCAGGAATAAAGGGGACACAAGGCAGCTTCTCCCTTTCCCCACTTTGCACTTCTCTTCCTTCCTCATTTTGTAAACTCCGTTTCTGGCTCTTGCAGGAATTGAAATGCACAGAGGAAGAAGAGAAAGAAAGGGGAGCATGAATGTTCTTACTTGACTGGCACTGCTATGAGCTTGAAGCTGCATTCCAGGGCCTATCAAGTGTTTAAAGGTATTCCCTTTCATGAATGCCTTTGTTGGGTTTTGGATTTCACGTTTGAGGAAGGCAAATGCATCTCTAGCCCAGTTGATTGTTTTTTTTCCTTCTCAGACCTTGAGAATCTGGGAATAGAGAAGGAGGACCTTCTCTATTAAGGTCTGTTCATTTCTCCAAGTGGCCCTCTTAGGCAGGAACTAAGATGCCTGTGTGTGTGTGTGTGTGTGTGTGTGTGTGTGTGTGTGTGTACATGCTCTTTTTCTCATACTCATACATGGCCCACATCTGATCCAGATGAAACCCTCAGGAATTATTTTTCTGATGGAGCAAGCCAACCAACAGCTCTACCTATTCCCCATTTTTCCCCTATGGTTAGCCAGCTATCTCTCACCTGCACGCTTTCTGTGTGGGAGTCAGGCAACAATACATCATACCTTCAATTGCAGGGGACAGTCATCAAGCTCCTCAAGTGGAAACAGCCATTTTTACAAGGCTTCAGGTGAGGAGTAGTCACCTTTGTACTGGGGTTGGGACTCAAGCATACCAAAAGGTCATCTCCAAAAATCCTCTCTCTCATCCTCTAATCTGGACTATAGATGTAGGTAAAGATTTTAAGTTTGTCTAGTCAGTTCTCTCTCAGCCACTAGTTTCTAGCAATCAAAACAGGGCAGAAATGAGATACCCATTAATGCTCATTCAATATCTCATATCTGTTATCCAAGGTTCTCAATCAAAACCACTTTTCACCATCCTGTTATAGAAGGATGGATATGCTTAGCATATAAGTAACATACATGGTAGGTCAAGTTATGTGATTGAACACTTTGCTGGTTATCCAGTCTACAACCGAGGCTTTTGGTCTATTAGCTCTAGTTCTTATACTAATACAACTCTCACAGTAGATATTATTATTCTCATGTTGCACATGAAAAGAATAGAGAGCAACTTGTCTGAGGTCACATCTGTAGCAAGTAAAGGGGCGGGGATTTGTACTCTGGCCTTTCTGAATCCCAAAACTATGCTCACATCAGGTTACTCCTACTGGCATCTTATAACTTTGAAATTGTAGGGACCGTACCATCTCTGGAAATTTGTTTTTAAACAATTTTCCAACTACTTATGCTTGCTAAGACTTTTAATCTATACTGGTTTTCTATTGTTGCCAAAACAAAGTACACAAGCCTAGTGGCTTAAAACAACATACATTTACTATCTTAACGCTTGGTAGGTTAGAATCCCAACATAGATCTCCCTGGGCTAAAGTCAAGGTGTCAGCAGGGCTTTCTTCCTTCCAGAGGATCTGGGGCAAACCAACTTCTTGCTTTTCCAGCTTCTAGTTGCCACCTGCTTTCGTTGATTCACAGTCCCTTCCTACATCTTCAAAGCCACCAGTGTCATATCGCTAGCCCTTCTGTTGTCACATCTTTTAATGACTGCAGGTGGCGAAAGTTCTCCAATTTTAAGAACTTACGTGATTAGACTGGACTTACCTGGATATCCCAGGATGTCTCTTCATCTGAAGGTCCTCCTTTCATCACATCTACAAAGTCCCTCTTGCCATGTATGTGAATGTATTCACAGATTCCCAGGCTTAGGACATGAACACTGTGAGGGCCATTATTCTGCCTACCACAATAATTGAGCTCTTCAAATATGAATTTGACACAATTATGTTATGGATATTAGAATTTTAATCAAATACCTTTGTTTCTTTCTTCAATGTATGCTACCACTAACAGAATATACAGATATGGAGTTGTAAAATCTGTTAGATTTTTTTTCTTGCTTTGAAAAAGCCAATTGATAGTACTATATTACAAAATGATTTTGTTTACCATAGATTTAAAACTTCATATAAATTCATTGCTGCCATTTTCAATTCAATATTAGGCTCCTAATCCATAGAGTATTATAGAAAAACTGTTTAAATTAATATTTTTGTTGTTTTGTTTTTAATCTAGACTTGGACTTAAACCCACCACTAAAATCAATTGGAAGCAATTTCTAACATCATTTTATGAGTCTCAGGGGTTGGAATTTAGCAATACAGCTTCCTTGACAGAAAGAAATAGGTATGTAAAGAAAATGAACCAGGCCAGACACAATGGCTCACACCTGTAATCCTAGCCCTTTGGGAGGCCGAGGCAGGAGGATTGCTTATGACCGGGCATTTGAGACCAGCTTGGGCAGCATAGACAGACCTGTTTCTACTAAAAAATCAAACAATTTAGCTGGGCATGGTGGCACATGCCTGTAGTCCCAGCTACTTGGGATGCTGGGGTAGAAGGATGGCCTGAGCCCAGAAGGTTGAGACTGCCATGAGCCATGTTCGTCATGATCATGCCATTGCACTCCAGCCTGGGTGACAGAGTGAGACCCCCAACTCAAAAAAAAAAAAAAAAAGAGACAAAGAAAGAAAAAAGAACCAAATTATAATTACACACATCACAATACGTTAAAGGCTAGAGAATATCTGAGTTACTTTTTCTTCATTTACTGAATGACTGCTTAGTCTCTATCAAATAATTTCTAATTTTTACATAGTGAGTTATTATTTTTCATACATTTTTCTTATTTAAAATTGCCTTAAACTATAAAGTTGGTATAATTATTAATTCAATTTCCAGATGAAAAAATAGGACTGTAAATTCTTAGTTCGGTCACCTGCTCAGTGTGTGGTGGCAGCAACAGAGCCCCAAGGCTCCAGGCACACACACGGCCCCTGAGAACACTGCTCCCAGGCTCTGAGTATGTCCTTGTAAAATTATATATAAATATGTATTTGTTATGTGGAAAGGAACAACATATGTTAATTTGTTTTCCAGCCACACTCTGCTGATAAGATATCATGGGTCATGGGGATTATTTGCCTTGGGCATCATTATTTCTGTTTTCATTCCAATGTCTACTATAACTTCCTATTTGCAATATCATATAAATTGTGATAGAGGCCCCCAATTTTTTTAAAAAAGTACTTAATACTGTGCCATTTTAGAATTTATACTTTTGCTCCAAGAAGTATTTTGTTTAGGTTGAGATGAATCCTGTATTGATTGCCCTATATGAACCTTAAAGAAAAAAAGGTTTTATAATCTTGGCACGTTCATTGAAAGCACTATGCTTTACTGTAAAGTATACCACAGTGTCAATTCCCATTCCATGGGTCCTATCCCTGTCTCATGGATTTATGAATATTTAATGAACTCCCCTTATTGCCAGCCTCCAGGTATTCAGAGCCCCCTCTCTGCTCCAGAGACACTTCTGTGCCTTCATTACTTTAGTGAAGCTATTTCCATTTCTTTATGCTTTTCTTATCTGATAGCACCTTGTCTAGAACTGTCAGAAGTAAAATTAAAGTTTTATTTATTTTAAAACAGTGGTTCTCAACTGGGGGCAATTTTGCCATCTAGGAGATATTTGGCAATGTCACGAGGCATTTGAGGATGGGATTGCTACTGATGGGAGCCATCATAAAAACGCAATTCCGATGGCCAGGATCCCAAATGCCATGATCCCAGGTGCCATGATCCTGAGGGCCATGATCCCGAATGTTGAAGTTCTGAAAGATCAAAAATCCCAAAAATAATTCTGGAAAAAATAATTTTAAAGATATTTATTGACATTTTAAAAGGGGAATTTATTTGAGAAACATACACAAATACAAAATATTTCATAGGCCACTTGACACAATAAAATAGGCAATAATGGCTTACATATTTTTATGAGTATAGATACCCAGGTATACTAATGACAGTCACATGGGTATAACAGTTATGAGCAGCTGAACTGTATTCATAAAGAAATCAGTCAAAAAGCAAAAGGGATATCACGGTGGTTGGTAATTGTGTGCACTCTACTTTATAACTGCAGTCATCTGAAATACATGACAGACAACCTAAGTCAAAAGACAAGATTGATTTAAAAAAAAAAACCATGATGGGTCATACCGCATGTGCCAGAGTCAAGATCTCAAGACATTTTATCTTTCACAAATGCAGCTGTACAAAAGTGACATCTCTTCATTTATAAAGGAAGTTTCAATATTTTTATATACACACACAATTCTTACACACAAAGTCAACATTATGACAATGCGCTTTTGTGGAGTCAGATTTCTGATGTCCAAGGCAGCAGAAGGAAAGTCTGTCCTCGTTCTCAGAGAAAAGCCAGTTCACCTTCTTTGTTCTCTCTGGGCCCTGGCTAATCGCATGGTAGCCATGAACACGTGGGTAGATCTTCCACACCCAGTCTGCTCAGACTCACACACTCATCTCCTCCAGAAATACCCTCACAGACACCCAAAATAATGCTTTACCAGATTTCTAGGTATTCCTTCATCCAGTCAGGTTGACATCTAAAGTTAGGTTGACACCTAAAGGTAAGTTCACAAATCTAACCCTTGTCAACTTGGCATTCATACGCATTTCCTTAATTTACATATAAAGACAATAACAAGGTAATAGTCCAGGCTCTGTAGCTCAGCCTGTAATCCCAGTACTTTGGGAAGCCGAGGTGAGTGAATTGCCTGAGCCTGCGGGTTCAAGACCCGCCCGGGCAACTTGATGAGACCTCATCTCTACAATAAATCAGAAAAAAAACAACTAGCCAGGCATGGTAGTATGTGCCTGTAGTTCTGGCTCCTTGGAAGGCTGAGGTGGAAGGATCGGCTGAGTCCGGCAGGTTGACACTGGGGTGGCCGTGAGCATGCCATTGCTCTCCAGTCTGGGCAATGGAGTGAGACGCCAACTCAAAAAAAAAAAAAAAAGAAAAAGAAATTTTAATAACAAGGGAATAGTTCCACCTGCCATGATGTAACTATCCTGTTTACAATCAAAAAGTACAAATCCCTTCCCCAGAATTTGTCTTTCAGAATTTCAACATTCAGGATACAATCTTTTAAGATTGTGATTCTGGGGATCTTAGGCTTTAGGAATTTTGATCTTTCAGGATTTCCACACTTGGGATTACGGCATTCAGGACTGCATCTTCCAGTATTATGATCCAAACCTGCTACTAATGTCTAGTGGGTAGAGACCAGGGATGCTGCACAACATCCTGCAGTGAGTCCCCCACAACAAAGAGCTATCTGGGCCCCATGCCAGTGGTACACGGTGGATTAAAAACTGCTGTAAAAAGTATCCAGTAAAACCAGTGCTAGTGGTCTTTAGAAAAAATAGGTTGAGCCAGGCTCAGTGGCTCAGCCTATAATCCCGCGCCTTGGGAGCCTGAGGTGAGTGGACTGCCTGAGCCCGCGGGTTCGAGACCCGTCTGGGCAACTTGGCAAGACCTCATCTCTACAATAAACCAAAAAATTAGCCGGGCGTGGTAGCGTGCGCCTGTAGTTCCAGCCACTTGGAAGGCTGAGGTGGAAGGATCGCCGGAGCCCAGCAGGTCGAGGCTGAGGTGGCCGGGAGTGGCCACTGCACTCCAGTCTGGGCGACAGAGTGAGACTCCAACTCAAAAAAATAAAGAAACAAAGAAACAAAGAAAAAATAGGTTGCAATGAATCCCCTGAGGAACTCAGACTCAAGATGCCAGAATATGTTTCTGAAAAGGTATGTGCTTATATGGTTTTGTACAACTGGAAAAAAGCTAAGATGGCATTACAGATGCAGTAACAAAGCCCCCAGACAAATGTGAGAATGGTTCCACAGGTAAATTGATTCACTGTTTATTCATTATTTAGTGGGAAATATAAAAACATCTAATTGAACATTGAGAAAAGGGAAGCAGCAGACAGTATTTTGATATGAGACTCTGACTTAGTCTCCCATTCTGAGCAGATTCTATACTGAAGTCGGTTTTGATGTCCAACTAGGGGGTGATTATGGCCTTTAAGAGCACACATGTGGACTGATGGACCCTGAGCTCTGGGGATAAAAGAAAGAGGCAGTAGAGGGGATGAAGGGTCTGGCAACATAGATGGTCATGGCCATAGCCAACGGAGAGGGAGAGGTTGTGAAGGTCACTGTCCTTACTGCTTTAAACCTAGCAATTTGTGTTTTTGGTTATCACATGCACAAATGTGCTGCAATATGCTGCCCATAAAGGAGGGGTGACTTCCAGTTTCCCACTGCTACTGAGGACTCAGAAGTGATCCATGGTATCTTTACTGGGCTTTTTTTGAGACCAAAATACAGATTTGTAAGATGGATGACCAGAGTAGGTCTTCATAGGGAGAGGGGTGATGGTACGGCGAGACACAGCGACACCTGTGGGAGCTGCATCCATGGTGTCTCCTTTATGAAGTACCACACTAACCGAGTAATGGATAAGCCCACACAAGTACACCACACTTTCAGGAAAAAAAATCACCCACAAGTAAAGTGTTATTACAGTTGTTTTGAGGGTGCTTGTTTTTTACATAAGAAAGAACAAAGTTCAAGAACATAATCTTACTCGTTTTTCTCTTAATCCTCTTGTAGCATTAACTCTAGAAATCAATCTCACAAGAAAAATATCATCACAAAGTTATTTAGAAATGCTGAAGACCGCTACACATCGTTGAAGAAAGCATTACTGATAATCAACTCTGTAAGATTTTGAAACTCTTCTCTGGTGAAACGCTCATTGTTTCCAAGAATGATAACACTCAGAACAAGACCAGCAAAACTTCTATATTCACTCATGTATCCATCCAACAAACATTTATGAGCTCCTGTTATATGCTGGGAATTGTTCTGAGTGCTTGGGGATATAAGCCCTGATCTCAAGAGTTGAGTATAGTTGGGAGGACAGATGATGTAAAATTAATTGCAATACAGATAGATAAATGCTGATGGTGATGAGAACAATGTGTGGCAAAATCACTAAGAATGGAGCAACTCGTCACTATCAATTGTTTAATAAACAAACAACCCAGACCTGTTGAACCATCCCCACCCGAATGGAGCTTATCAGTTCTTAACCAACTTGTTGCCCATAGCAGGAACATTTTGTTAGTTCCAGAATAGCCTGTTTCATTTTTAAATTGAACTATAAAGAGAGCCTAATTCATGAATTTGCAAATTGCTTTTTCTTTTTTAAACATTAGCTCCCATCTCCCTTTAATGTTTATTTTGGAAAGCAACATTTGGATACTTTTGTTAAATAGCGACATTTCCCAAGTTCATTATTTACTAAGCACATTCAATAATTGAATCTCTAGTAAATAATGAGGATGGGGGTGGATGATTTTTTCCTTAGACTCAGAGGGATCTTAGCCTCGGCATCAACCTCCCAAAAAGTGCAGTCAAAGGGACATCTGGGAGCGCGAGGACAGCACTCAGAGGAGAAGCCCGGGTTGCCTGGAGATGGCCTCCTGGTTTGCAGTTTGCTGTTTGTGCTGGAGACTCCAGCTCCTGCCTTTGTCAGCCTAATGCCCCATTGCTTGGAGTTTCCAAGTGCAGTGTGGATTCAGAGATGTAGGGTCCTGTGTTCCTATTTTAATTTATATTTAGGCCTATATGACTGGGTCTCTCAGAATGAATAATAATACTGAGTGCTTACCATATGCCAGGCACTGTCTTAAATGATCCACAGTTATGCATTCACTTAATTCTCTCAATACCTCTCTGAGGTAGACATTAGTATTATCTCCACAGGAGAGATGAGGAAAGAGAGATTCCTGGGCTAAGCAATGAACCCGGGTTCGCCTAGAGAGTCTGTAGCACAGGCGCACTCCAGCATGAGGCAGGGCTGTTGGGGAGTGTGCTAGCTGAGCCACTTCGGAAAAGATAGATGAACCCGCCTCAGGTTCTATTAGAATATTGAAGAAGTCGTGTAATTAAAAACAATGAAATCTTCACCTTCTTTAATGGAGGACTATACAATAGTGCTAATCACTCCAGATATTTGACTGTTTAAAAGTCATTGCTGTACTGGCCAACTAGAGATCAATAAACAAATAATGTGGGTTGAGAATTGAGTACACAAAGAACAGAGTACCATATGTTCTCACTCATAAACGGACCTTGAGCAATTATCATAATACTGTAAGAAAGGGACTGGCAGTAGTGGGAAACTGCCAGGGGAGGAGGAGGCACACCTCATCAACAAGGGCACTTGCATAATGAACATTTGTATACCTAACCCTGAATTGTACCTCACATCTTTAAAATAAAATAAATTAAAAAAATAAGAATTGAGTACATAACCCATGCTGGGCCCTGTGTTGGGCGCTTGAGCTAAACACAGATGAATGATTCAAAGTCCCTGTTCACACTCTGGAGGATCACATAATGACAGGCGATCAAATGCCTGACAGTTGCATAGTGCATGGTTTCAGAGTGGGACTTTCCAACTCTCCACCCCCGCCACCTTGTGCCTTGCCATGGAGAAGGGACTTGATAAGAAGGAGAGCGGGGGAGGGGGGGGGACCGGAAGCTGGCAGGGCCGGACGTGGCGAGCAGGACTCTCTCCTGTGTTGAGAGGGATGCAGAATATATAGAAAGGCTGCTTTAGTTCCACTCCCATCATGCATCTGCTGCATGTGCTGCCTCCAAATGCTGCCACCAACTCTGCTGTCGTGATGACTTGAGTATGTCACGTGTGGCTCGCTTCCTATCACCCAGAAATAATTTGCACCCTGCCTTTTTACCTACGCTTACTCTTGATGTTATTTTCAGTTGACATGATTTTGTTACTGGAAAATCTAAAAATATCTTCCCAGAAAACATTAGAATTGATGATAGGATTTAGAAGGTCATTGGATACAAGGTCAATACACAAAGACCAATAATATTTCTATAAATTGCAATAATTAGAAAATAATTTTTAAAATACCATTTCTAATAACATTTTAAAATTAAATAACCAGAAACATATCCAACAAAAATGTGCACATTTTCTACATTGAAGACTACAAAGACTGCGTATATAAAATAAAACCAATCCTTCACAAACTTTCAGAAAATATAGGAGATAGGAACATTTTCCAGCTCATTCTCTGAGGTCAGTGTTACCCTGATACCAAAGCCAGGCAAAGGCATCACAAGAAGAGAAAACCACAGAGTGATTTTATTTTTAGCTATAGTTGCAAAAATTCTCAACAAAATATTATCAATACAAGTCCAGCAACATATAAAAAGGATTAAATGATATGACCACAGGGGACTTATCCCAAGATCACAAAACTGGTTTAACATCCCCCAAAATCAATCCACGCAATATACAATATTAAAAGAATTTAGGAAAAACTCCATATCATCTCAATAGATGCAGAAAAAGTATTTGAAAAATCCAACACCTGTTCATGATAAGAATTTTCAACAAGAGAAATAAAGGGCATGTATGATGACCCCATAGCCAGCAGCATAATTAATGGTAAAAGACAGAATGCTTTCCCTCTAAGACTGGGAATGACACAAGAACATCAGCTCTTGCCACGTCTCATCAACATTGTACTGTAGTTTTAGACAGTCCAGTCTGGAAAGGAAAATAAATAAAAGGCATTGAGATTGGAAAGAAAGAAGTAAAACTGTCTTTATTCACAGGCAACATAATCTTGTGTGTAGAAAATTCTAAGGAATGTGTACATGTGCACATACATACACACTGCTGAAGCTAATAAAAGAATTCATCAAGGTTGCAGGATATAAGATCAAGATACAAAAATCAACTATATTTCTATAAACTAACAATGAACAATCTGAACTTCAAAAAAACTCATTCACAGTAGCATCAAAAAATAAAATGTCTAGTAATAAATTTAACAAAAGTAGTGCCAGACTTGTATGCTGAACATGATAAAACATTGTTAAAAGAAATTAGAGAATATGTAAATAAAGAAAGAGACATTTCATATTCATAGATTGGAAGACAATATTATTAAGATGACAGTTCTCTTCCAATTGACTTATAGAGTAAATGGAAACCCTATCAACATCCCAGCTGGCTTTTTTTTCCTTGCAATTACAAAACCATCTTAAAATTCATATGGAAATACAAAGGTCCAAGAATAGTCAAAGCAATCTTAGAAAAGAAGAACGAAGTTAGAGTACTTAAACTTACAGATTTTGAATCCTCATGTAAAGCTACAGTGATAAAGACTGTGGTACTGGCATAAGGATAGACATATAGAGCAATGGAACAGAATTGAGAGTCCATAAATAAACCTTTACATTTATGGTCAGTTCATTTTTGACATATTCAGTGGAGGAAAGGATAGTATTTTTTTAAATGTTGCTGAGACAATTGGATATCCATATGCAAAAAGATGAATTTAGACCCTTACCTTATACTATACACAAATAGACCTAAATGTAAAAGCTGAAATGGTAAAACTCTTAGAAGAAAAAAATATACATATAAATCTTTGTGACCTTGTGTTAGGCAAACATTTCTTAGATATGGCACCAAAGGCATGATCCATAAAAGAAAAAAGTTAATACACTGGACCTTATCAAAATTAACTTTTGAGCTTCAAAAGATGTCATTAAAAAATGAAAAGATAAGCCACAGTCTGGGAGAAAATTCATGCAAATCATATATCTAGTAAAGGACTTGTGTCTAGAATATACAAGAACTTTTAGAACTCAGTAAGAAGACAATCTATTTAAATGGGCAAAAGATATTTATCAATAGATATTTCATCAAAGATGATATATTAACAGCCAATTAACACATGAAAAGCTGCTTGATGTCATTAGTCATTAGAGAAATATGACTCAAAACCACATGTCACTTCTCACCCACCAGGATGGCTATTAAAAAAGACAGACAATATTAAGTGTTGGCAAGAATGTGGAGATACTGGAAATCCCATACACTGCTAGTGAAAATGTAAAATGGTACAGCCACTGTGGAAAACAGTGTGGCAGTTTCTTAAAAAAAAATTAACCATAATTTATTGTGACCCAGCAATTCCATTCCTAGGTGCCTGCCCAAAGAGAAATAAAAACATAAGTTCACGCAAAGACTTGTGTGCAAATGTTCATAACAATATTATTTATAATTTCAAACTGGAAGCAATCCAAATGTTTATCAACTTGTAACAAGGTAAACAAAATCTGGCATATCTATACATCAGGAATAAAAAGGAACAAAGTACTGATACATACTACAACATGGATGATCCTCAAAAACACTATGCTAAGAGGAAGAAGCCACATGCAGAAGACCATATATGTCCTGCCTGATTCTATGTACATGAAATATCCAGGAAAAAAGCAAATATTTAGAGATAGAAAAACGAAGTGGTCGTGTTAGACTGGGGCTGGAAATGAGGAGTGACTACAGAGGTGCACAAGGTTTCTTTTCTTTTTGTGGTGCTGAAAGATTCTAGAAACAGACAGTAGTGATTTTTCCCCCACAATGCTGTAATATATACAATGCTGTACATTTATTTTAAATCATTTTAAAAATTCGCTGACAGTGATTTCTATTTAGACGTTAAAAAACTGGTTATCACTCCCAAACCCAAAAGTGAACATGTGTATATGCCCTCAAGTACTTTATTTACCCACAAGAGAACCTTATATTCTTTTCAGGTTTTGGACCCCCGACATAATAATTAGCATTTGTACACTGCTTTATCACTTACTTAATAAGTCCTTTTGCCATATTAATATTCACAGTGTCTCTTTATGAGGTTCTTTATTTCTCCTGTCTTTTTAGTAAGCAGTATCTTTCTATTTTGATATTCAATCTACTAATTGATAATTTTTTACTCTAGGAGAAGAAATTTCCACACAATATTTTATTCATGTTTTCTTTATGCAGCACGGCTGAAATTTTTCTCGCTAAGTAATTGTTCATTTATGTAATTGATGAGGTTGGTGGCAGTGAGAACAAGCATAACTTATTCTTAGTAAAAATTGGTGAGTTGCAATTGAATTGCCAGGAAGTTTTGTCCCCATGTGGCTGAACCACCCAGCACTCAGGTGGGGTAGGCCATTCAGGACCCTGGGAAGGGAATCAGCTTGTGCCTAAGAAATGGCCTCATTCCTCACTCACAGGCCATCTTTTGCCCATGTCCTGATAAAGAACATTGCAGGAACTGCACTTGGAAAGTTCTAGTATCTCCCACCTCCCCAACTGCTCTTGGCACATGTATTGTATAATGATAATCAATCGGGGTAGTTGCTCTCAAATCATAATTCTTTTAACCGAAGCTCACTCTTTATTAAATGATGCTAAATATAAATAATGCTTTTCCTTCTTTTTTTTTCTTTTTAAAAATTCTCTTACATACATTCGCACGCTCAGAAACCTGATGGACAGGTAGCAGGGGAAGACTTGCGACATATCATCAATTGCATGGTTGTAAAATTAAGTGATTCAGAATTCAAAGAACTAATGCACACACTTGACCCTGCGGACACTGGAATGGTCAACATCAGCACGTTTATTGATCTGCTTGAAGAGGAGCCTAAGGTGGGTTTTATAACAACTTCATGTTTGGTTTTCTCTTTATGGCAGGAAACTTCAGTATTCCTGGTAAAATAAGAGATGCAGGGGAAATATAGTTTAAATAAATTAATGACTTGACTTGAATTAACACTCATTTTAAGTATGAGTTAAGTGTTTAAAAGTTTCTGGATTTTAACTTTTATTTTCTAAATCTTATGATATTTGACATTTCTGAAAACCCTGAATGAGAACCCTTGTATGTGCAAGATGTGGCTTCTCACAACATGATGTCAGCACTCCTCTTGTGGCCTTGTCTTAAAATGGAGTGCTTGTGAGTGACTACTCTGGTTTTCATCCATATTTCTAGAATTTTGTACCTATGTTGATTCACCTTTTTGAAAGATAACTGTATATTTTCTCTAGCGACTAGCACGTACCTTTAGTATTTGTTTCCCTTGACTGAAAAAAATGACAGAACTTTAATATTAGAAATGCTTCTATGACCTCAATAGATATCAACACTAAAAAATGTTAAGAATGCTTAAAAATCAGATTCATCTCAGATAATGCATATAATAGGCTTTTATAGACCCTTGTTGAAATGTTTTTTAAAGGCATCTTTTAGCAGGTAAAAATTAGCATTTAATTTTAGATTTATAAAGTTGGCTTACCTATAAAATCAAACCAGTAATATCAAGAGATGCATTAAGATGATGTTTTTATTGAATGGGTTGAATGGGGTGACTTGCTTTGGGGACAGCTTTAAGAGTGTTTAATTGACACCAGCTGCATTCTATTCTTTTTATTTTAAAGATGTGGGGTACAATTCAGGATTTGGTAGATAAGTGGTCATTGTACAGGTAAAGTTTGGGCCTCCCTTTGGTCCTCACTTCACCTGGTCTGGGATCAGGTACCCTTATTGATGTTATGTGTCCCCCCTCCCTCCCCTGGCAGTGTCCCGCTACTGCCAACCCCTTTCTTATAGTGTTAGGACAACTGTTCAGAGTCTGCCTATGAGTGAGAACATGTGGTACTCAGTTCTTTGTTTCTGTGATAGATCACTGAGTATTATAGACCCTAAATTCATCCAAGTTACTGTGAAGTCCATAATTTTGTCCTTCTTTATGGCTGCATAATATTCCATCATGCATATGTACCACATTTTTTTTTTATCCAGTTCACTTTCAATAGGCAGCAATATTGGTTCTATGTTTCAGCTATTGTAAATAATGCTGCAATAAACTTGTATGTGCAGGTATCTTATTTTATAGAACAATGTGAGTTCCTCTGGATATATTCCCAGAAGGGAGATTGCTGGGTCATATGGAAGAACCATCTTTAGATCTTTTAGGAATTGCCACACTGTTTTCCACAGAGGTTGTATTAGTTTACACTCCCACCAACAGTATAGAAGTGTTTCCCTACATCCTATCCAGTGTTTGTTGTTTTTTGAGTTATTGATGATGGCCATTCTGACTGGAGTTAGGTGGTATCTCAGTGTGGTTTTAATTTGAATTTTTTTGATGATTAGTGAGGCTGAGCACTTTTTCGTGTATCTGTAGACTGCTCATATGTCTTCTTTTGAGAAGTATCTATTCATATCTTTTGCTCACCTTTTAATAGACTGTTTGTGGATCCCGGATGTTAGGCCTTTGTCAGATATACAGTTGGCAAATATTTTTTTTCCCATTCTATGGGCTGTCTCCTCACTCTTTTGATGGTTTCTTTTGCTTTGTAGAAGTTTTTCAGTTTGATGAGGTCCCACTTGTCTATCTTATCTCTTATGACGTGGGCATCTGAGGTTTTGATCAGGAATTGATTGCCTATCCAATTTCTGTAAGGGTTGTCTTCTGTATTTTCTAAGATTCTTGTAGTTTGAGTTTTTATGTTTAGGTCTTTGATCCATTTAGAGTTGATTTGTGTGTATGGTAATAGGTAGGGATTCTGTTTCAATCTTCTGCATGTGGTCAGCTAGTTTTCCCAGCACCACTTACTGAATAGGTTCTCCTCTCCCCAGTGGTTGTTGATGGAGGCTTTGTCAAAGATGAGAAATTGAGGTTTTGCTTCCAGAATTGCTATCCTGTTCCATTGGTCTATATGCCTATTCTTTTAATTATTGTGGCCTTATAGTAAAGTTTAAAGTCTGGAAGTATAATACCTCCTGCTTTGTTTCTTTTGCTAAGGATTGTTTTTGGCTATTTGTGGTCTTTTATATTTCCATATGAATTTCTGTATTGTCGTTTCCAGATCTGAGAAGAATGATGTTGGTAATTGAATGGATATTGCATTTAATCTGTAGATTGCCTTTGGTAGGATGAACACCTTAACAATGTTGATTCTTTCAATCCATAAGCTTGGAATATTTTTCCACTTATTTGTGTCTTCTTTGATTCCTTTGAGCAGTGTTTTGTAGTTTTCATTGTAAAGGTCTTTCACTTCTCTGGTTAGAAATATGCCGAAGTATTTCATTTTTTTTGGTGTGACTATTGTGAATGGGATTGTGCTTTTTATTTGATTCTCTGTTTGTTGTCTTTTGCATGTTTATTTTGAACCCTGAGACTTTGCCAAAGTCCTTTATCATTGCAAGGAGGTTTTTGAACAGACTCTCTTGGACTTCCAAGGTATAGAACCATATCGTCAGCAAAGGGGAATAACTTCCTCTTTTCCTATTTGGATACCCCTGATTTTCTTCTCTTGTCTGATTGCTCTTGCCAGGACTTCCAACACTATGTTGAACAGGAGGGGTGAGAATGGGCAACCTCATCTTGTTCCAGTTTTCAGGGGAAATGCTTCCAGTTTCTGTCCATTTAGCAATACGTTGGCTGTAGGTTTATCATAGATGGCTCTTACTATTTTGAGGTATGTTCCCTCTGTGCCTAGTTCAAGGGTTTTTATCAAGAAGCGATGCTGGATTTTATTGAAAGCTTTTTCTGTATCTAATGATATAATCCTATGGTTCTTGTTTTTACATCTATTGATGTATTTAATTACCTTATGGTCTTGTAGATGTTGAATTAGCCCTGTATCCCGGGGATGAAGTCTACTTGGTCATGGTGGGTGATTTTTTTAATATATGTAGTTTATTGAGAAAGTAAATTAGAGAGAAAAAGAGGTGATTCACCTCCCCAAAGTAAGGGAGGGGGACAAAGCTTAAGAAAACATGGCCTGGCCATGGCTCAAAGAGCACATGGCCACACCATAGCTTAGCAAGGTACTCTGTAGTTCTCTTTCTTTGTTGGATCTTTACCCAGTTTGGGTATCAGTGTGATGTTAACTTCATAAAATGATTTGGAGAGAGTTCCATCTTTCACAATTGCCTGGAATACTTCCAATGGGATTGGTATCAGCTCCTCCGTGTATGTTTTGTAGAATTCTACTGTAAAGCTGTCTGGTCCAGAGTTTTTTGTTTGTTTGTTTGTTTGTTTGTAGTGCATTCTATTTTGATGGCTTCTGTGCAAAATGCAATTCGTCATCAAAGACTCTTTCCATTTGATGTCGTTTTGCATCATGGTCTTGTGGAAAGTTTGGGGTGTACCTCTTGGTTTAAAGTGGGACAATTTATTGGAGTGAAAGTGTCATATTTAAGTTACCTTCTCTTGGTATGTTTAGAAATTTTCTCCCAATATTTTGGAGGTAATTTTAATAGACCATACTACATAACTTATTCAAATATTTTGTGATCACGCAAATAATAGACATTCATTGTAGACTATTTAAAAAATATCCAAAACTACAAAGGTAAAGACAATGATAAAAATGCTAAATCCTAACACCCAGAGATACCCAAAGTTAAAATTTTGACAAATTTTCTTCTACTTTTTGTGTATGGTTGTGCACGTATATTTTTGGAACTCATTGGTTGAACTCTTATTTGTATAATTTTTTTATCCCATTTTTTCAATTTCATATTATATGATGAGTATTTCCCCCTCATCCCCATATCATTAAAGGCTCATCATAAACATGATTTTCAACGGTGTCTAAGAGTGTTTTGTGCATACACTTGTCATTGGAGCATTTATACTATTTACTTTCATTATGCTGGACACCTTTGTGCAGATATCTTCATTCATATCTGAATATTTCCTTAGAATAGATTCTTAGAGGTAGAAATACTGGGCCAAAGTTATAGGTATATTTGTGGTTCTGGGTATGTAAACAATTCCTTTTACATATGTGGGAATTATCTTTTGAAGGGCATGCCCTTTGCAGTACAGGTTTCTGCCACTAGGTAAGTGTTCTAGGAGCCCATCTGCATCGGTGTACCAGCTAGCATTATGAGAGGCTGCATTCAACTTCAGTGAATTTGTTTTTCTTTTGGAGATTATTTAAACGCATTTGCCACATCACAGTGAATGATTTACGAACACACCTGCCCACATCATGCTGAGTGATAGCAGTTTTTGATAAAAAATGCATGACCTTTATGCTTCATCCTCTCTATTCACCTTATCTCACCCCAAGTGATTCCCCCACCTCCATGAAAAAAAGTCTTCAGAGAGACACATTTTTGCCAATGTGAAAGAGGTAAAACAAAAAAAGGCAGAAGCACTAAAAGGCATCAAAATTGATGAGTTCAAAAACTGGTTTTGAGCAATGGAAAAAGTGTCTCGATAGGCGTATTGCATCAAACAGAGAGTACTTTGAAGGTGACTGAAGTTTAAATGTGTAAGAATAAATACACAATTTTTAATAAATTTTATTTTTGGAGGAGGATCCCCTCTCTTATAAAAGGTCTTGTGATCTCTTTTGCTAGAAAATGGATGGAAATAGACTGACAAATAAATGTTGGTTGTACTACATGCCTGTCCTACATAGGTGGATGGGTATGTGAACCCATGCACTCAGGCTGTGTATATGACATAAGAAGCCTGGACACGTATCTTGACTCAGTTTACTCCTGATGCTTCAGAGTAAGTTCAAGTCCAATCAACAGGGCTTAGAGTCAGCCAGCCACTGCAGGAGCTTTTGCACCTACATTCAACTTCCTGCCTCCACCTCGTACTGGTTGTGATCTGGAGCAAACAATTTACCTTGCTAAGATTCATTTCTTCATCTGTAAAACAAGGTTAATCATGGTACCACCTTGTAGGGTTGTTATGGAAACTTAACAGGATAATGCACATAAAGTGTTCAAAAATCCTAAATATATATGTAGAGAAAGAGTGCCAAAAATGTACACATACTAAGAAAGGAAAAAAAACTGTATTAAAATTGTAATACTCAATATATACTGATTACAAAAGATGGATACAAGTCACACTTGACTTCTGCAATTACAAGAGTTGCTCAAAGTGGTTATCACTGGCATCCAGACACTTCTGATTACAACAAACTAAAAGTAATACATAGATAACAGCTCTTAAAGTGTGCATACATTTTTTGGCACCCCAGTATATATAGACACATAAGCAATCTGCTCTCCACATGGCAAGTGGCGTGATCTTTGCTTACTGTAAATCAGATCATGTCTGCCTTCATGCTTAAATCCCTCCAGTGACTTTCTGGAAAGGACTCCTCTTCCAGTTCTTCAGGCCTTCCACACGGAGTAGGCAGTGGGGAGGCCTGAAGAACGGGAAGAGGAGTATGTGTGCCACATCGGCTCCTGGGATTCCTTCCCACGCCTCTTGACCTATTGCACCATCTCCAGTGCTCAGTGCACCCAGTGCCTGTGCAAGGAGACCTTCCCAGATGTCTCTGGGGAAGGCCTGTCTTCCAGTTACTGACCTCACTAGAGCCCCAACACCTGCCAAGGCCACGGAGCCACAATTGTGGTATGAGATAGTCCTGTCTCCGTGAAAGCAGAGGCCTTTCAATAATCACTGCCCCCTCCATGCCATAAGGAATAGTCAGTGCCAGGCACACTCACAAAATGATTTGTTGAATGAATGAATTATCATGAATGAATGAATTGGAAAAATTAGAAAACAAAAATGTGCGTAGAAGAAAATGAAGATCACTATTAATGCCAAGGAATTGTTACTCGCTGCTATACTTTTTTGTATATCCTTTCAAATCAATGTACATAACACACATACTTTACTGTAAAAGAAAAATAGCTTTATTAAAATATAATTGGTATTCAAAAACTGCATATATGTAATGGATACAATTTGCTGAGTTTGGATACGTACTTTTGTATATTGTATCCATTTTATTTAAAGCAAGGGCTATATAATTAATTAATGATTTTTTAGTCTATGTTGTCATGTATTAACATACGATAACACTTAATGTCAATAAAAACTGTGCTATAATTTCAAAAGATACCAAGTTACTATTCTTAGTTGTCATAATTTGGATGCTCATTTTTTTGTTGTTTTTAAAATTTTGCTATAATGAACATCTTGGTACCTGCTTTTTTGCATTACTCTATGGTTATTTATTTAGTATACATTTCTAGAAAAGGAATTATTAGGTCAAAGAACATATGTTTTATTCTATTAATATTTTCTTATTTTGAAAGAGGAATATTTGTATAAAATACAAACTGTAAATGATGCAAAAGGGAATGAATGAAAATAAGTTTTCCTTCTATGCCCGCTCCCTAGTGACCCATTCAACTCCCCAGAGGCAGTCATTGTCACTGTAGAGTCTGTAAATTATCAAATCGTCTCATATTACCCAAATGTATTATGAGACAAAATACCTTCCAGAAAGCTAGATCAGGTTATACTCCTACCATTTCTGAAACCCCCACCATTGTGGACAGTTTGCTTACTCTTTCATTTTTGCTATTCTGATACGCAAAAATGCCACCTTGTTATTTAATTACATGTATTTAATTTCTAGGTAATGGGTTTTTTCATGTTTACTGTACTTTAAAAAAAATAAGTGCAAGTGAAATGTTATCATCTCTGCTTTCAGATGTGCTGTTTCAGGTCTCAAAGCTATTGGAGAATCAGAGAAGAGCTAGAGTTCAAGACTAGGTCCACTGCCTCCAAAGCTCCTGTTGTCTTTCAGAAATGATTTTTATTGATATACTTTCTCTTTCCCAATTAGATGAGAAAAACAGCTCTCTGTACAGGCACTAAAACACCTCTGTTCCTGGCCTGGGATTCAGTAAGTGACATTTGTCTTTTCTTTGTGATGCCCTCCTGTGTGGTCTGAGGGTGTGATCACACCAGGTTACAAATGTACAGCTTAGTAAATATGTTTGTTTTTTACGTTAGGTGGAAGGAATTGTTCATGACGCAATTACTAGGAATCAACAAGCTTTTTTTAATACACTACAGTCATATGACCTTGGAGACACAGGGCTCATCAGCCGAAATAATTTCAAGAAAATTATGCAGACCTTCTGCCCATGTTTAACGAATGAACATTTAATAAAGTAAGTTTGGGGTAACAAAACTAGTTCTTGTCATGTTTTTCATCAAGTCTATTTCATAATTCTAAGCCTTTTCTATATATTTTTGCAATATTATTAAGTAACATTGGTAACAGCTGCTATTTACTAAATCCTTACTAAGCATGGGACATTGGCTATGAATGTGACATATATGGTGTAGTCCTTACCACAACCATGCAAGGTAGCTAGTAGTATTCCTTTCTATGGTAAAGAAACTGAGGCCTAAAGAAGGTAAGTGCTCACTCCAAGTCACACAGCTGGTGAGTCGTGAGGACTGGGTTCCTTCCTGGGTCTCTAAGATTTCTGTGCTCATTTCTTCTTCTTCTTCTTCTTCTTGCAAGCAAATATCTTCCTTTAGTTTTTAGTAATATCTTGTAAGTATTGTTCAAGATGCAAAGATTTCATCTCAACTCTTGTTGAATCTACACATCTCTTTTGTTTTAGTCACTACAGTTAAATATGTTGAGTTCTGATGGTGAGAACATTGTAATCAAGAGTTTCATATGATTATAAACCATAAAATATTGGTAATTTAACAATTATATACAATCAATGATTATTGATTATGCATAATCTGTAATATAGGGGCAGACCAGTCATGGTTAAGACAGAGCAAAGTGCTAGACAGTTCATCTCTGGGCCAAGAAGTTTGACAGTTGGACCACAGCTGACTCATGCCAAAGGCTCACCTTTCCTACATGTGCATGAGCAGTGGTGGGTTTGGAGGGAGGAGACCTATGTTCTTAATCACTAGGCTGTTTGAACTCCTAGGGTGTTTGGCTATGTTGGTCATCTCATCAACAGTAACCTGAATCATATCACCTTAGTTTACAGCTTCATCTATGGTGGATGAACCCAAGCTGGAAGGAGACAGATGTTAGACGGCTGAATAGGAATATGATTAAAGAAAAGAGAAAGGCCTCTCTCAGGCCTCTCACCATCCCTCCCTCCACATATCCTCCCTGGGGCATAGAGTCTGGTGGCTTCCCTCTCTGCAGATGACATTGAGAACTGACCACTGGAAACCCTGCCAGTCTGCAGAGACCAGTGCCTCCCTTGTCCCCATTCATGTGTCCTGCTGTCCACTCAGAACTACTTTTGCAGAATTGAGACTTGGACAGTCTTAGAGACCGTCTGGTCCAGTGTTTCCCAAAGTGCAGGCAGCAAATTGGACAATTAGTTTGGGAGGCATCAAATGGAATCATAGAGAAGAAGGTTATTCTAGTTGTCTTCCAGTTCTTCTGATTGAAATATGAAAAATCATACGTGTTGATTTCATTTACAGTGCATTGATTTAAAGTGATGTAAAACACAAGCTGATCTACTGGTAGTTATTGACCATCCAAGTCTCCTTTCTGTGAACACTTATGTTCCTAGCCCATTTTTAATGGCTGGTTCTTATAGGAAGAGAAGGATTTTAAGAAGCACAAGAGTGAAGCAAAGGCTTTAGAGATTGAGGGGGCTTGGAGTGCCTGGCTTGGACATTTACATTTTATCCAATTCCTACTGAGTGTTTTCAGGAAGAAGAGTTTACTAGCAGGTGAAAGAAGCACTGGCATGGGGAGAAACAGGTGAGACTGGTTCTCTGCAGGTCAAGAGACAGGGTTCTGGAGAGAGTTCAGGTGAGAGATGGCAGGAACTGTGCTGAGGCCACACTGCACGTCACTATCTGTAGGGTGTCTACTACTCTTGGCCATTGTTGTGTGTGGTCATGAGGAAGGAGGGACCTGGGACTGACTAGGCAATTCACTTATTCCTTCACTTAGGAGTTCACTCAGTGAGCGTTAGAAGTTGCCTAATGCATACAGGCCTAGGTCATGGTTTTACTCAAATCCCTGTATTTATGGGGAGGTCTAGTGTGGGAGAAAGACAAACCCAGCATGGCATATGAGTGTGACGGCAGATCAATGCTTAGTGCTTCTAGAACATGGAGGAAGAACACTTGCTTACAATGGGATAGCCGGGTGGCAGGGAATGCAGGGAAACTACAAGGGACTGATGTTTGAGTCTGGAGAAGGAAAGAAAGGATGTTTCAGGACATGGGATGCCGGGGGAAAAGCCCAGAGGGCTGGGGGAACATGGCATGTTCAGGGACTAGCAAGTCATGTGGGGAGTTTTGCAGGGGAAGAACAGGAGGGGCATGACACCAGAGGGACAGCCAGGGCCCGGCAAGGTTTACTATGTGCACCATACTGTGGCCTTGGGATTCACTCAGCAGGGCACTGGTTCTCTACCAGCATGTCAGGATCACCTGGAGAGATTTGGAAATCCCAATGCCCATGCACTGTCCCCAGGGTAGGCCAGCACTGTTATGTTGAAGTCCCCGCCCAGCCCTGATGTGTACCCATAGTTAAGATGCACAGCTGAGGGGAACCAGATCTTCTGAGGTGGCTTTAGGTGGGGCGGGTGACAAGTTCGGACCTGCCCCTTGTAGAGATCACTTTGGCTCCTGTGTGGAGAATGGACCGTGACTCTGTGAATGGACCGAGCTAAGCCTCGTGACTCTGGATGTGGAGGGTGGCGGGAGAGGAAGGAAAGGAGTTACATTTGACCCCCAGGGACTGTGTGGGCCATCAGTGGAGAGGCAGGGTCATTCTTAAGTTAGGAAGTACAGAAGGAGTGAGCCAGGCAGGGTAAAAGCACCCCAGGGACACTCCCAGCAGGTAAGCGGAGCTCAGAGAGGAGACTGGGCTGCAGATCAAGATTCTGGAGTCTTCATTATACAGATGTTTCATTCGTTTGTTCCACAAGCATTGTCTTGGGGGGATTCCTTCTCATCTGAGGGCAGAACACCGCCTGCTCCACAGTGATCTAGCTTGTCCCGCCAGCAAAGAGGCTGAGAAGTAAGTGATGGTCAGGGAGATGAGAACAGAAATTGGCTCTGCTGGAGGCTAATGGAGGAGAATGTCCCCAGCAGTAGGAGGCATCCAGCGAGGTCAGACATCACCAAGAAGGCATGTGGGGAAGGACTCAAACCAATGTGGCTGCTGTCTCTGTGGAGGGCAGGTGAGAGCAGGGCCCAGTGTTGCTGGAAGGGAGGGGGCAGACCAATGGGTGCTTTAGAGGAGTGTGGAGGCTGCATGCTGAGGAAAGGGTCCATGTGTTCCACAGATGTGTCAGCTGTGGCAGAAAGTTCATGGAATACAGGGACTGAAGCCTGGATCTGACAGAGGAGAAAGGACACGAGTGTGGCAGGAAGTGGGGCCGGAGTGGCTGTGAGCCGGGCCAGGCCACCCAACCTCTGCTTTGTCAGTGCAGGGAGCGGCCAGGGCACCAGCTGAGGGAAACTTGGAGTGGAATAGGGAGTTTGGGACATTGCTCAAGGTTGGACCAACTTCCGATGGGAAAGAGAAGGGAACTTCTTGGGATCTTTTTCCCTTATCCTTAAACTGGAAGATTCTGCCCAAACTCCAGGCAATTATGTTCTACCTTTGTTCTTCTTTATTTTCTTTATATCAACTTCCCTTTTTCTATTTTTTTAATTTCCCCTTTTAAATGTTTTTAATTAATTTGTAAAAGAAGGCTTTCCTTGCCACCATACATGGAAAGTGGCATCACTCATCGTAAGGAGGTCATCATAAGACTGGATATCATGCAAACAACAGGATTAATCCTAGTGAGAGGTCTCCATCTGCCAAGGGCTCTGAGCATGGGACTTGCTATCACTCGGTTAAAATGTAGGTTAGTGGAAAAAAGTATGTGAAACACATCAGACGTCCCTCAAAGTAAAAAGCAATGCAAATTTGCAAACATACATTTCACAAATAGCACTCACTGTGGGCAGGAAGTGGAGAATGGGCACTCTCCAGTGGGCTGGTGGGAGCATGACTGGCACCGCCTCTCTGGAAGTCAGTGTGGGGTAACAGCAGACCTCTCTCCCTTGTCTCTGTCACTTTCCATGGCCTCACTTGGGGGTCAGATACCATGACCTCACTTGGAAGTTCAGGATATGTCTTGGAGTACAACTGGCGGGACTTGCCAGTGCCGTGGGTTGGGATGAGGGGAAAAGGAACTGAGAGGATGACTCTAAATTCCTGGCTTGAGCAACGAGGTAGTTAGTCAGGGTTGTCATTTGAGAAAGGGAGGCTAGGAGAAACAGTTTCAGGAGTGAAAATCAGAAGTTCCATCTTGGATGTATCAACTTGGAGAGGAGATTGGTGGCATGTTGCCGCCTAGAGTCGCTCTGTTCCCCTTCCCACCTGGACCCCAATAGTGAGTCTTTTGCCACCTAGCTGCATTTTTGTCATTGCTCTGATCGTTTATCTGTTTGTATTTATCATCTGTGCCACTTACCAAGGTTGTCAAGGGCAGGGGCTTTGTTGGTCTCTTTTACCTCTGAAGCCCCAATACCTAAGTGTGAAACAGTGCCTAGGACATACTATTGAGTGAGTGAATGAATTAATGTAATCTAATGAGTTGATCATGCAGGTGATTGGTTATTTGACATGGAAGATTCCCCAATCCATTCCCCGTGATGTAGCCACATTTTATCCATCTAAACTGCAAATCTGATCATGTTAACTCGCTTACAACACTTTGCTAACCTATTGCCATTAGAAAACAAACTATCCAGATACTCTTAACCCATCCTGATTTCCCAGGCACCCCATGATCCTCTCACCTCTTGGTGAGCCTGGCTCTGCAGCCAGACTGCCTGGGTTTAGCTCTAGGCTCAGCCCTGATTCACTGTGCACATGGGCAAATGACCTAACTACTCTCTGAGCCTCTACGTTTGCTTCTGCATCCAAATGTTCCTTCCTAGAGTTGTGGTAAGGATCAAATGAGATAGTTTGCAGAAAGCCTCTACCTCAGGGCCAAGCATATAGTAAGTTTTCGGTCAATGTTTGCTGCTTCTGCTGCTGATCTCAGCTCCAGCTGGCTTAAACTGCTTTTGATTTCTTGAATACACTGGGCTCTCTCTTGCCGCTGGACTTTTAGACCACCTACTCCCTGTGACAGGGCTCTGACCCCCAGGTATCTGCATACCATCATGACACCGTTATTATAGCTATAATTCATAGAGCACACATCCCTGGAGTATGTCAGCCCCGATGCCAAGAGCTTTACATGAATTCTCTCACTTGATCTGTGCAGCAGTCCTCTGAGGAAGGTATTTGCATTCGCTGGATAAGGAAATCAAAACATAGTAGGGGTAAGGAATGTAGACCAGGTCAGCAGTTCTCCGCACTCTTTGTCGGGACACTTCCATACTCTCAAAAATTATCCAGGATCTCAAAGAGTTTTTATCATATGGAGTTTATAGTGATTTACAGTATTAGAAATTAAATCCAAGACATTTTGAAAGTGTTAATACAGAAAACAAGTGTACTTGCGTGTTGTGCTTCCCTGTAGGCTCCCAAAACTTTGGGATTTCAAAATAATGGTTTGTTGGATGATAATGGGGTTACAGAAGTTACAGCAGGTGGAACTGAAGGTCACTAGCAAAGAGCGCAGTAGAAATGCTGTGAAGAGACTGTGTTTATCTCTGAAAACCTATTCCTAGTTCCTCACTTAGACCTAAAACCACAACCTTAGAAATGGCAGAAAACACAGATGACACAAGAATATGTTAGCACTCAGAGCAAGGACATGATCCCAAACATGTTGCCTCTGACAAACTTCACCATGCAATATTATGCGTGCAAGCATCAGAGGGAAAAAGGCAAATAATGCCTTAGAGTTTTTTGTTTGTTTTTGTTTCTTTGAGTTGGAGAATCTCACTCTGTCACCCGGGCTAGGGTGCAGTACCACACTCACGGCCACCCCAGCATCAACCTGCTGGGCTCCGGCGATCCTTCCACCTCAGCCTTTCAAGTAGCCGGAACTACAGGCTCATGCTACCACGCCTGGCTAATTTTTTTATTTATTGTAGAGACAGGGTCTCTCCAAGCTGCCTGGGCTGGTCTCAAACCCGCAGGCTCAGGCAATCCACTTGCCTCGGCCTCCCAAAATGCTGGGATTACAGGCTGAGTTACCAAGCCCGGCCAATGACTTAGTGTTACTATGAAAATAGCTTGTGTCTCACTGATGCCCTGGAAGACCACATTTCATGAGGCCTGCCTTTAGTCATCTAGTTCTCCAGTCACACACCAACATTTCTAATTTTAAAACATTTCTCTTTTTTTACACTTATTTTATCTTTATTGTGGTATGCTTTATATACAATAAATTGCATAACAAGATAGCAAATATTTTCATCACCCCCAAAATCTTCCATGAGCCCTTTTGCAATTCGTTGCTCCCTCCTCCCACCCTCACACAATCACTAACCTACTCCCTTTCACTCTAGATTACTTTGCATTTTCTACGACTTTATATAAATGAAAGCACACAAGCAATCCTCTTTTTTTTGTCTGGCTTTATTCACTGAGCATGATGATTTTGAGAGTCATTCATACTGTTATATATGTCAACAGTTCATTTCTTTTTGTTGCTGAGAATTCCATTCCATGGCTTTGCCATAGTTTGTGTATACGTTGATCTGATGATAGACATATGGTTTGTTTCCAGTTCTTGGCTATTACAAATAAAGATGTGTACATTGCACAACTCTTTGTATAGACATACATTTTTATTTCTCTTGGGCAAATGCCTAGGAGTAGAATAGCTGGTTCCTCTGGCAACTATAATTCAGTTGTCAAACTGTCTTCCAAAGTGGTTGTACCATTTTACATTCCTCCAGCCATAGACGACAGTTTTGGCTACTCCCATCTTCACCAACACTTGGGCTAGGGTCAATCTTTTCTATTTTAGTCATTCTAATAAGTGTGTTCTAATTATTTTTAAAATTCAGACTCTGCAGTAAGTTTCAGGACGTTGCTTCAGGAAGAATCCTTTATAAGAAACTTTTGGCTTGCGTAGGAGTTAATGGCCCGCCCACTGTCTCTCCAATTCTTGTTCCAAAGAATCAGCTGTTCGATGAAGGTTTTCAAAAAGAGGAACAACAGCAGCCAGATCTTTCTGAGAGGTAAAATAAAACAAAATGAATGCACATATTAAAACCACAATGTCTTTCATGGAATAGGTATTTAGTAAATATTTGTTGACTAAATGAACATTTTAATATTTTATTACATAAATAAGAAAGATGGCACACTGTGAATACAGTGCTTAGTATTCCCTGATTAATCAGGGACTTTTAGAGCAAGGAAAGATCTTAGGAATTATTGAACCTACCTCTTAATTTTAAAAATGAAAGCACTGATGTCTGAGAGGTTTGGGGACTTATCTCTTAAATGTGGCGACTGGCCCCAGTCAAGAATCCAGGACTCTGGACTCCCAGAAACACTGTCTGCAGCTCGACTATTACACAGCTGCATTCACATTTATTCTTTTCTAGAAATTTAGATTTCTTACCGCCATTTAATATTTATTACAACACACACCCATTAAACCAGTTAACATCTTCTGATATGAATGATAGAATTATTAAAATGATTGCCAAATTGAGTTACAACAATAAAACATACTTAGTAAATCTATAAAAAATTAGACTGATGAATATTCTAGCTCTTCTTCATTTTAAAAATATAGATTTAGCCTAATGAAAAGATATTATTTTAACTTGCTCATTCATAGCTTATAATAAATCCATAATGAAAGGGAAAATGTAGAACTATTCAGCAGACTTCACTTCATCATAGCCCTTTTAAAAAGTTCTTAAGTAAAGAGCAATGGGAATATTTTAATGATATGCTAATGAAATTTGAATATCTGGGCTTTTCAGTAGTAGCTGCTTTATAAATGGGCAGAAAGATGGTATTTTAAGAGAAAGGTTAAATATTCTGTGATAAGAGATGTCTGCTTCCTGAAACTGGTGAAAGAAGCAATGGCAATTAAGCATTTCATAAAACATGGGCTTTCCTGGAGAGCTCTTAACAGTTGAGAGAAGCAGCAGGAAAGAATAGAAGGACATTCCCCATGACTAGCCAGTGGCCGCCTTTTCTCCCAAAAAATGAGGCCCAAGAGCCTTCTAGAGAGCCAAGGAATAATGACTCTCCAAACACCCACACTCTCACGCACCCACACATCCATACTCACACCACAGCATAACACATACAACTTAAACTCTATTCGTCAAGTTGATTTCATAAATTAGTTTGGAATAACTGTGTACTTCATTTCCATGGATGTTTGCTGACTTCCTTGATCTAGTTACCACCAAATGGCCTATTTCTTTCATTTAAAGCTTTCTAATGGGATCTGACTTTAAATTTTTCTACTTCACAAAAACAAAAATTTCCCTTTTCCACCATGTGTGCCCCCTTACACACCGCCTTCAGCCAGCTCAAAGCACAGTCGAAAGTCTCGGCACAAAAGCAATCATATTCTCTCCCTGCAAGCTTCCTACCCCGGCTTGCCGACCTCTTTGGGCTTTCACCTGGACGCCATGCCTCAGACCTCCAGTTCTGGCTCTGGTACCTACCAGCCGGGGGAGTGTAAGAAGTCTCTGAGTCAAAGAACCTTTCTGAGCAGCCGTTTCCTCATTTGTGAAATGGGACGGTAAACCTCTGTATTGTCAGGGATTTAAGAGAAAATGATGAGGTCTACAGAGCACTCTGTGTGCACCAGTTGACACAGGGTCTGAATGCTTGCTTGTGATTTTAGAACCAAGCCCACCGAAGATAAAACCACTCTGATCAAGAGCATGACCAAAGAAGAAGTTATTGAAAACCTCAAAAACTGCATACAGCAGCAGGACCCAGCATTCAGAAAACAGTTTCTTGACTTCAGCAAGGGTCCTAACAGAAAAATCAACACACATGACTTTAAGAAGGTAGGAGAATGGACTTCTCTGTGTTTCTTTCTTTCCTGAAGAAGTTCAGTTGTTTTATTATACTAATATACTTTAAAGGATAACAGTTTATCCATTTCTAGGCATCTTTCAACAATTTAAAAGGATTTTTTTTTTTTTTTTTTTGGGCCAAAAATTGTTCTTGGCAAATTTCTTCAGAGAATACTTTCAATATGGATGTGGCAAGTTTTTGAGAATTTAAACTTTTAGAACAAAGCATTCATTGACACATTTGGCTATCTGCTACTTACCTGGCGTTGTGCAGCATGGGGCAGCATGGGGGTGGGAATGCAAAGCTGCTCAGGCTCCCTGCCTGCCAGTGGAGAGTGATGCTGTGAAAACAGAGCTGTGGTTTGTTCTTCTAGAAAGTAAAAAAAAAAAAAAAAATCTGGCAGTGAAATATGGGAAACTCAGTGTGCTGATTTGCATGTGCTTATGGGAACTGGTGAGTTTCTGCCAGAAAGGGCTCAGCTTGAAGGGTTCTGCATAGACTTCTCAGGAATTAATTTAAATGATTGCTTAAAATTCCTATTATGAGCCCTCTAGCTAATCATCTTCAGCTATTTTTAAGGAAAGCATTTCTGTTAATATGTAGCGGTATCCATGTGGACAAATTTAGAAGTAGGCAATAACATATATTTCCAAGATTACACGAGCAGCCATCATTTATCTAGTTGCCTCTGCCCCAATGCCAGGCACTGTCATAGGCTCTTTATGGATCTTATTTCTAAGCCTCTGACCACAGCATCATGGAGGATGGATGGAGGATGGAGCAGGGCGAGAAGCACAGAAATGGTGTTAGGTAACTGTTGAAAGAATCCAGTCCCTCTCCCTCCCCAAACAGAACAAAAGGATGCTGAGGGTCTGACGTTATGTGAGCATATGGGGATGACGAGGAGAATAGATTCAAGGAAGAATCAGAAGTAGGGGGTTGGTGACAGGAAATGAGGGACAAAGGGATAAGAAATAAGTGGATACAGGAAAGGAAAGGTTCAAGGATGTTCCCAGATTTCTGGTTCCAGGGACCGGGTGACTGAGAATCAGTCACTGATGACTTTGATGAGAGCAGTTTCAGTGAGTGAGCGGTGGCCACAGGAGTTGGACTGCAGGGGCTGAAAAGTGAATGACAGCCAACCATCCCCCACCCCACGCCCCACTCCCAGGCCCCCATCCCCACCTCTGCAGGGCCCTTTTTCCTGGATTTTCTTTCACTCCAAGTTACCTGGCACCAGTCCTTGCCCCTGATGCACAATGGTCTTGATCTATCACAATGCTCTGCATTCTTGATTCCTGGAGTCATTTCACAGAGTCACAAAAAACTACGAATCCCTAATCTGCCTCTGGGTTTTAAGAGTAGAAAGGGACTAACTTAGAGAAGTGGCAGTAGGTACTGGCAAAGCTGGAACTGATGCCCGTGACCTGATGCTGAGGGCAGTTTTTTCCTGGCCCATCCCTCTGCTCGCCTGAGAACACCCGTTGATCATCAGCTCAGCTACAGGCTCTTTGTCTTATGGATTCATCTACCCTTGATAAAAGGTGACTCCCAAGTTCACGTTCTAACCACTGTCCTGGACTTCAGTCTCGTGTATCCAGCTGCCTACTCACCTTCCTCACATGGGCACACCCAAAGAGATGCCCACGCTCTCACCAAGACCACTCTACTGGCATTCATTCCATTCTCAGGTGAAGGCAACAACTTTTTTTCCACTTGCTCAGGGCTAAAATCTCTTGGTCTTTATTAATTATCCTCTTCCTCTTACACTACATTCAGTTCATCAGCAAAGCCTGTTGGCTCCCTTCCAGAATGTTCCAGAGTAGATGACCCACCTCCACTGCTCCCCCCTTGTCTCCCACTGGATTATCACAGCTGCCTTTTCGCTGCCTCTTGTTGTCACTCTGGCCGCAGTACAGTTTATTTTCAACACAGTCGCCAGAATGACCCTTCAGCACCCCCCTGCTCAGAACTCACCAGTGACTCTCCATCTCACTCAAAGACCCGAGTCAGAATGGCCTGGAAGACTTTGCAGGATCCAACCACTGTGACCTCTCTGGTCTCAACTCTGGCCGCTCTCCTCTTACTCAGCCACACCAGCCTCCTCCTTCCCTCAGGGACAGGCCTGCCCCATCTCGGCACTGGCCATTCCCTCTGCCTGGACACAGTTCTTTGTATGTCTGCCTGGCTTCCCCCTCCTCCTTCAAGTCTGGGTTCAACTGCTCCTGATCTGCCGAGATGACCCTGGTGTTCCCACGGTCGATACAGCCCACCCTCCTCACCTTCACCTCCTTGGCCCTCTTTTCCTTTCCACAGCACTTGCCACGCATATTGTACAGTACTCATAATGCCTTTTGTTAGTTTCTTGATTCTGCCTGTTTGTTTGTCTTCCTCTATTAAAACGTGTGCTCCAAAAGTAGACATTTGATCTCTTTTGTGTAGTGGTGCACCCCAAGTGCTTGGCACACAGTGGGACGCAGTGAGCATTTGTTGAATGAGTGAATGTGAGGAGTACCTAGCGCCCAGTTTACCCCTGAATGGATGTCACTGAGGACTGATAGAAGCAGGCATTCCAGAAGCCCGTTGACATTTCTAGAAGTGAAGCTAGTTCCCATACCTGTCTGGGACTATGCTGCCAAACTGCCAGCACCTTTCTCTGCCTGTGAGTTTCTCTAGATCCTGGCTGACCTCGAGAGGCAACTGAACAGCTGTTCTTCTGTTTGCTTTGTGGCATTAGCCAACATGCTGCCTGCTTCTCCTCTGCCCTGGCTGTTGGCTTCTTGGAGACTTCCCTGTGTGCCTACGGCAGGGGGAAAAGTAGTAGCCAAAAAAGGGCCTTGCCTCAGTCAGTTTGGTTGCTATAACAGAGCAATATGGACTAGGTGGCTTGTAAATAACAGAAATGTATCTCACAGTTATGAGAGCAGGATGTCCAAGATCAGGGGCCAGCATGTTGGGGCTCTGGGGAAGGTCCTCTACCGGTTACAGACTGCTGACTTCTCATTGCATCCTCACATGGCAGCCGGAGGGTGAATGAGCTCTCTGGGGTCTCTTTCATGAGGGCACTAATCCCATTCACACTGGGGATTAGGATTTTGACATATGAGTTTTGGGGAGACACAAACATTCAGTCCACAAACTGATATGGAGGAAGAAAACTTTGTTGTTTTTTAGCATGAAAATTAATGACAAATTTGCTGTGAACATAGGCAAATTTTGCACTGGTTTTCCTCCTAATGACTTGGGTTTAACCTTTGGGAAAATCCTGCTGTGACCATCCTTGGAGATCAATAGCTGAGGGGGTGATTTTACAGTCTACTGTGGACCTGGATTTGAACTAAGGCGTTATGTAAATTATCATTGTTAATTGAAGAGATTGTTTATAGATCAGTGTAAACAGCTTTTTTTCTACTGCTAGTGAAATCAGAGCTAGAAAAGCCATGGGCTTATACTGCAGATAGAAAGAATTTAAGTTAGACATAATGCAGGACATCCAGATGTCCTGGGAATGTCCAATTTCAGTAACAAGGAAACCTTTGGAATTGACCTCTTCGAGTCAAAATTGAGATCTTTAAGTATAATTGACAATAATAATTCTTCAGTGACAACAACAGCAATAATTATTACAATGATAGTGATTACCATCACTGGAATGATGATGATGATGGTGATGGTGATGGTAATATCTACAACTACCATTTTTTGAAGCCCTCCAATGTCCAGGCACTGTGAAGTTGTTTTACATATGTTCCATCTAATCCTCTCAGGAACCCTGTGAGGTATAGATTACATTATATGTATTTCACCAGTGAGAAGACCAAAACTTAGGAGGTAAGATAGTGGCTCAGTGTCATCCAGCTGTTAAACCATTCAAGATATTGGATTTGAATCCATGTCTGTCTGTATCAGCCTTAGACCCTGGCTGGATATAATATGAGCCTTCTTGATTGTGAGATAGGTTAGCTGAGGTTACCAGGCTTGCTGAGTATAATACAAGCTTGCTTGGTGTACTACAGGCTAGCTGGGTGTAGCATAGGCTTGCTCGGTGTGTTGTGGCCTTGGTGGGTATACAATGCAGGCTAGTTGGGTGTAGTATAGACCTACTAGGTGTGTTTTGAGCTTGCTGAGTGTGCTGCCTGCTAGCTGGGTGAACTGTGGACTTAGTGGGCATATAACACAGGCTTGCGGGGTGTAGTATAGGCTTACTGGGTAAACTGTGGGTTTGCTGAGTGTAGTATGACTTACTGGGCATACTGTGGGCTAGCTGGTGTGCTGCAAGCTTGCTGAGTTATTGATGGCAGCCTCAGAATTTTGAGAGAAGAACATTAATTTTAATAACAATTCCACTTAACTTTTTCCTATAGTTTTGATCATGGATGTATAACATTCTTGTCCTTCTCTTCCCCAAAGTCAGTGTAAACCAACTAATACGAGGGAGAGGTGCAAAAAACAAAAACAAAAAAAAAGCCTCTGGAATTTATTTTTTTCAGTTGTGTATTTATTCTTACATGTTTGGACTTCAGTTACTTTCAAAGTACTCTGTGTTTGATGCAATATACCTATCGAGATGCTTTTTTGCTTTTTTAACTGCTCAAAACAGTTTTTGGACTTATCACTCTTGATGCCTTTTAGCGCTTCTGCCGTTTTTTGTTTCACCTCTTCCACATCAGCAAAACATTTTTCTTTGAGAACTCTTTCATCCAGAGAAACAAACAAACAAAAAGTCACTGGGGCAAGATCAAGTAAATAAGGAGGGTGGGGCACAGGGGTCATGCTGCTTTTGGTCAAAAACTGCTAAACACTCATCACAGTGTGGACAGGTGCATTGCCATGGTAGAAGAATCAGTCACCTATTTGCTGTAACTTGGAATGTTTCTTCTCCAAATCATGATGCAACCTTCTCAGAACTTCCAGATAAGCACTTTGGTTGACCATTTGATCTGGAGGAACAAATTCCAAGTGTACTACAAGGGACCACCCTCCAAAAGATAATTCTGGTTTTTTTAAGGGGCCCCCTCCTATAGTAGAAATGGTTGCAAAGTTTCATCCCCAGGGAATTAGGAGTTAAGCTCTAAATCACACACATTGGGTTGCCCAGCTGCATGTGCATACAGTTGTTCATCATTTAAACATAGGCAGCACTTAGACGTTGGCCTGGACACCTCATACCGAAGATAGAAGTACTCGTTATTGCTCAAATATATGAAGTACATATATAATTATAAATATATAATTTTATAAATATATTTATTTTGCACATATATGTAATTCTGGGCTGGGTACATTACTACCCATGGAAAAAGTGAGTTTCTGTTCCTAGGGAGGAGAAAATTTATATTAGTAGGCACATATAACAGTGTCTGCCATCCTTTCTCTCAGTAAATGCTTTGAGGATGCTTGTTAGTATAGCACCGAGCCATGTGGGAACATGGATAGAGCAGAATTTGCAGTCTCTGAGTCATATAATACCACGGAAAAAGGATTCATTGCTGTGGGCCAGTGACCCATGGGGAACATAAAATGACAAAATACCCAAGGACACATAGGCTAAGATTAGCTTAATTAGTAATTAGACTACTTGAGCTATACAGTACATCAAGAATTTGAGGACAGCTTTATAATTCCAGTTCCCTGTAACTGGCTGTTCCCAATTTCTCCATTCTCAGCAGACACACTGGACACTGTCTAGCTCACTGTTGTTCTTAGTCCCACCTCTGGAGACCCCGCTGAGGCCCCTGGAGACAGCCATGGAGCTGCAAAACTCATCCACACGTTTGCTCAGGGACCCTGAGACATGCATTAGGGAGCCTGAGTCTGAAACAGCCCATCCCAGTGTCCCAGATCCAGCTCATCTCTTCTATACCTGCTCTAAGGCGAGGATACCTCACCTGGCGTAGCACGAGACAAGCTTTCCTTCTTCCTCTGAGCAGAGCATCTTAGTCCCTCTGGCACTGGTCAGACTCACATATCTGGGGACTTTGCACTCCCTACCCCCACTTCACTACCATGAATTCCTAACAACATACACTCTTTCCCACGTAGGGGACAGGAACCCCAATATAAGCAAGCCCCACAAACACCATCGGTTATCTCCTAGTCCTCAGATGGGAAAAGCAAACCAAGTGAATATGGTGACTCCGAATGAATTAGAGTTTTTAAAAAGTCAAGAAATAAATATCTTCATTCATCTGGTTGTAAATCTTTTATTGGGAACATGCAACTCTGTTTAGTATATAAAACTCTGTTATGTATCTTGGTCAGTTATCTGAGGAAAAAAAAACACAAAATGAGGAGACAATACAATGGACAAAGAGAAATTTAACAGTAAGAGAAACACATATATTCACACAGCAACAGACACATACACACATACACACACACACACACACACATATAAAGAGAGGGAGAGAGCTATCTTTATGGAGTCATCTTCCTGCATGAGCTCAGTTGTATCCCAGCCAAAGGCTTCTCACAGTCATGTTGCGTTTGGGCTGCTGTCAGCACCCAATTCTTGATACTTGCTCTGTGGCCCCGTCAGATTCAGCACACAGAGCAAAGGTTCTCCATCCTTGTTCAGGGGCTGAGGATGCACCTAGAGAAAGTGGTTGAAGATACATTACTGAGAGCAGCTGGTGTTGGGGGAGGGAATGAACAGGCTTAGTGCCTGAGCTTCTAGCTTCAAACAGCTTCCTAATTTTGCAGATGTCTTAAGGGATGACTAGCTTTGTGTCTGAGGTCTCTCATATTTTCAGTGTCATTGGTCCAAGCCCCATATAGCCATCCAAGGTCTGCACTTATGTCTCCATCTTCCAGCAACACGACTCGGCCACAGGCCACAGCTAGATGTAGCAGCGCCCAAATGGGCGAGTTCCTCCAGGGCAGGAGCAGCTGCAGCTCTCAGCATCAGCCGACCCCTCCTCAAGGGCTTTTTCAGTGTTTGCCTCTGTTCTCAAGGCTCTTCTCCCTGATAGGCTTTGGTCTCCCAAGTCCCACAGCATTGTTCGGCCCATGTCTGGAAAGGGACAACAGTCATGATGTGTAGCCCCCGGGTCTCTAATTTTGATACTACAGTGCCACATAATTAACGAGAGCTTGGCTGGAGTGGCCTCTGCCTGGACCCACCCAACCTCTCCTTTTTAAGCCCACTCCCTCAGCCCCCAGCTGTTCTGGGACATGAGATCACACATTCTGAGGCTGTCTCTGAAAGGCTATCCCTTCCTTAGAGTTGTAGTCTCTCTATTCCTCGTCACTTCCTTGGCTCTCTGATGCCTTTTGAAAAATTATTTCTGTAATTAATTGGGATTCTCTAGTTGTTTTAATTGGAAATATTTGCTTGATATAAATTTCTCCATTCTATCCAGAAGCAGAAGTTGAAGTCTGTCAGTTTTATTAGTCTTCTCATAATAACAACTTTATTTACACTTTTTTTTTCTGCTGTGTATTTGATTTTTTTTGTTTGCTTTTTTAGATTAAAAAATATAGTTTATTTAGAAAGCAAACTAGAGACAGAAAAAGAAAGAGGAGATTCACTTCCCAAGGTAGGGAAGGGGGCCAAAGTTTAAGAAAACACGATCTAGCCATAGCTTAACAAGGCACTGACGGCGATGATCTGGCAGTGGCCTTGTATTTGTTTTACATTTATTTTGCTATTATGCTGATTATTTTATTTCTTCTCTTTGATTTGAATTTAGTTTGCTTTTCTTTTTCTATTTTCTTGAGAGAGAATTTTAAGTCACTGATTTTCACCCTTTATTTCTCTAATGTATGAATGTATGGCTATACATTTCTTCCTAAGTACCTGTACAGGTTTGACCACATAATAAACATTTTGGAAAATTGTATTTTCATTATCATTCAGCTCAAGATATTTTATAGTTTCCCTTGTGATTTCTTCTTTTTTCAATGGTTTACTTTTAAAATGTATTTAACTTCCAAATTGTTGGGATTTTCTAGTTTTCCTTTTCTTGTTGATTCTGTTGTGATCAGAGAATAGATTCTAAAGTCTAAATGACTTCAATCAATGTTTTGAAATACATTGAGGCTTAGACTATGATTCAACATGTATAGTCAGTTTCAGTAAATGTTTCATAAACACTTGAAAAGATTGTATTCTCTAACACTGGAGGTTCCGCTTTCTAAATATAGTCATGTGCAGCTTAATGACAGGGATACATTCTAAGAAATGCATTGTTAGGCGATTTCATTGTTGTGCAAACACTGTAGAGTATACTTACACACACCTAGATGGTCTAGCCTGCTGCACGCCTAGGCTATGTGGTATAGCCTGTTGCTCGTAGGCTACAACCTATACAGCATGTTACTGTGCTGAATACTGAAGGCCATTGTAACACAATGGTAAGTATTTGAGTATCTAAACATAGAAAAGGTATAGCGTAAATATGATATTATAATCCTATGGAATCTCTCATATATGTGGTCTGTCTGTTGTTGCAATGCATGACAGAACATCAGTTGGGTCGATTTTATTGTGTTTTTTCAGAACTTTTATATCCTTACCAAATTTTTGCCTTCTCATTCTATTAGCTGTTGACAGAAGTATGTTGAATTTTCTCCATCTAATTGTGGGTTTGTCTAGTGAGATCCTTTTTTATTCTGTTGACTGTTGAATGTCTCACTTTGAAGCTAAATTATTGGGTACAAATACATTTAGAATTGCTGGAACTTCCTGTGAATTGTGTCATTTGTTTTTATGACATAACTCTCTTGATACAGAGTAATGTTATTTGCCTTCAAGCCGGTTTTGTCTGATAATAATATAGTCACTTCAGCCTTCTATTGATTAGCATCAGCATGGTATGTCCTTTCTGTGCTTTTACTGTCAAACTGACCACCTATATGAAGCAAGTCTCTGGTGGATAGCATATAGTCAACTTTTAAAAAAATACATTGTGGCCATCTTAGTCTTCTACTTGGAGTATGCAGTCCATTCTTTATGTCTTTAATTGCCTATATAGCTAGGTTTGTAACTATTATTGTACTTTTTTTTCCTATTTGACCCAACTGTCTTATGTTTCTTTTTCTATCCTTTCTTGCCTTCTTTTAGATTATTCAACTATTTCTATTATTTTATTTTCCCTTCTATTAGCATATGAGTCAATATGTTCTTCTATTAGTTTTATTGAGGCTCCGCTGGAGATTGTGACATGTATCCTGTGTCACCATAGTTAAATAAATATAAATTATGTTCACCACTTCCCTAACAATGCTAGATTTTTATAATACTTTAATTTATTCCCTCTTCTCTTTGTGTTATTGTTATGCATTGTAATTTTACATATATTTTAAATCCCACAAGGCAGTCTTACTTTGTACTGGAAATAATCTGTCATATGAATCCACATATTTACCCTTGCTGTTGCTCTTTCCAGCTTACATTTTGTGCTTGCACCTGGACTCATTTTTTTATTCTGCCTAAATATCTCCCTGTTTTACTTTTAATGCAAATATACTGGCAACTACCTCTGAGTTTCTATAGTTTATTCAGATTCTGTTCGTTCTTTACCTGATGTCCTTTTTCTGTCCAGGATCACACCCAGGATACCGAATTATATTTAGTTGTCATGTCTCCTTAGACTTCTCTTAGCTGGAACAGTTTCCCAGACTTACCTTGTTTTTGATTACCTTAATAATTTTACCAGGATTACTGATCAGATATTTTGTAGAACATCCCTCAATTTGGATTTGTCTGATATTTTTCTCATCATTAGACTGGGTAATATATTTTCGGAAGGAAGACCACAGAGGTAGAGTGCCCTTCTCATCACATCTTATCAAGGACATACTGTTAATATGATTTGTCACTGTTGAAGCTGATCTTGTCACCTAGCTGAAACGTGTCAGCTGACACAGATTTTGCCACAGTCGAATTACTTTCCCCCTCCCCCTTCCCATATTGCACTCTTTGCAAGAAAATCACTATGCACCCCCATCTGTAGAGAGTGAGGATTTGTGATGCTCCACCTCTTTAAAGGCATAGCGACTATGTGAGTAACTGGGAATCCTCCTGCATGGGAGATTTGTCTTTTCCATTTATTAGTTTATTCAGTCATTTATTTATCATTAGTATGGACTCATGCCTCATTTTTCTTTAAATATCTATATGATCCTTAATGACGTTTCCTTTTTCACTCCTGATCAGTAATTTTTAAAAAATCTTTTCTTTTTGTGTCTTGAATAATCTAGCTAGAAGTTTATTACTTTTATTGATCTTTACAGAAAACAAGCTGCAGTTTCATTGATTTCCTCTATTGTTTGTCTATATTCTATTTCACTGATTTCTACTCTTTATTATCTTTTTATTTTAACTTACAGGTTTAAAACACATGAGCTTTTAAAAAAATTATCATTTGTTTGTTTGTTCTGATACTCACCTTGAGAACCTAGTGGGGTTCCTGGCAAAACAGAATCCAAAGACACCCAAAGACAGGGCCTCTAAAAGTCTCTCACTCTCAAGCCTGCAGAAATTTGTCTGCTCCTGGTAAATAGACCCTGAAGTGATTTTTCGTGCTCATCTGTCTTTTCAGAGTTCACATTTCTCTGCTGGCTCAATGAAAAGCCATGGATTTGCAGTTTGTTTTGCTTTTCTCTTATTGTAAGGATGGGGTGACGACTTTCAAACTATTTATATGTCAGAGCGGAAAGCAAAAGTTCATCCTTACTTCAAAAGATACTTTGAGAAAAACACTCTAGGTCGGCAATTATTTTCTTTTGGCATTTTAAAGATATCATTCCATTGTCTCATGGCTTCTATCAGTTTTGTTTATAAATCAACCATCAGTCTCATTGTTGCCCTTTTGAGTGTCATATGTCCTTTTCTTGAGCAGCTTTTAAGATTTTTCTCTTTGTCTCTGGATTTCAGTAGTCTTGCTATGATGTGTCTAGGTGTGGCTTTCTTCATATGAATCCTACGGGAGTGTTAGGTCTTCTTGCATAAGTAGGTTGATGCATTTAATCAGTTGTGAGAAATTCTCAGCCACTATCTCCTCTCCTTTCACTATGCCCCATTCTCTCTACTCGTGTGGATTCCACTTATGCAGGCCTTTCATAGTGGCCCACACATCTCTCTCACTCTTTTGCGTGTTGTTCATCTTTCTTCTCTCAGTACTTCAGTCTCAATACTTCCCATTGATCGGTATTCCAGTGTGTTGATCGTGTATTCTGCTTTTTTTAAATCTGTGCTTAATTTTATTCATACAGTTCTTACTTTTAGTAGTGTAGCTTTCAGTTGTGGGATGCTCATTAGATTTTTAACATATTCTATACCTGTGTTTTTTCTTTTCTTGTCTCAATATATTCCTGCATTTTCTTAAATATATTAATAGATATTTAATCTCTTTCTGTTATTTCCAGTATCTGGATCACCTATGGATCTGTTTCTATTGTTGGGTGTTTTTTTTTTTCTCTTGATTTTGGCCATATGGTTCTATCTCTTGGCAAGCCAAGTGGATTTTTATAGAATGTCACATACTGTTTATTAAGAAAATGGAGAAGCTTAGATCATGGGTCACCCTTTGCTTTTCTAGGCAGATATAGTGGGGACTGATAACTTTAGTTCAGTTAGGGACTAGTGGATTTCAGATAGTATTGCATTTTGGCAAGCTCTGTTAGATTTTTTTAACTCCTGCTCCTGGCCCTTCAAAGTTTCTAATTCAGAGCCTGGGTTATTCCTGAGCTCTGCCTCTTGAGAGGTCCGAACTCCAATCCCTGATTCCTCAGGACTACAAAATGACCAAGAAATCCCTCTTGCTTTTCAGAGGCTTTCTGCCTTTGATTCTTATTCTTCTGCCCACATGGCTTATGAATTCAGCAAATATCTTGAAGGGAAAACAGGCAGAGTATTAGGCCCAGTTTTGGTCCTCCCCTGTAGGTATCCAGTCGTTCAGGTCTCTCATTTGGTTCTCCAGTTCTGTGAGCTCATCACAAGTTTTGCTTATTTCCTTGTCTGCCATCATGACCCTCTGTCTGAGCCATCTGCCCCATTCCTGAGCCTCTTGCACTGCTTCCAGAGAGGACAATGGCTCACTCCACTCACACTTCCCCCTTCTGTCATATCTTTGTCCCTTTTGGTCCTGGTTGTCTCAGCAGCTCTCTAATGCTTCAAACAGATGTTCTGATATATTTTATTTGGCTTTTCCATTTGTTCTTAGTGAAAGCATAAATATTACACAAGATATTCCAACAAACTGAACATTACCCCTTCCCTTTTGAATAGACATTCACTTCTTTTTTTTTTCTTTTCCTTTTAAACAATAAATAGCAATGTCTCTGTCTCTGTCTTCACATGGTCTCTTATTTCTGTGTCTGTGTGGCTTCACATGATGCTCTCCTCTCTGTGTGTCTCTGTCCAAATTTTCCTCTTGTTTTAAGAATACCAGTCATTGGATTAGAGACCACCCTAATCCAGTATGACCTCATCCTAATTTGATTACATATGAAAAGCACTTATTTCCATTAAAGGTCACATTCACAGGAACTGGGATTCAGATTTCAATATATCTTTTAGGGAACACAATTCAACCCACAACAGTATGTAAACCCATTCTAATGCCCAATTTTAAAAGGTCTGGCATATGAGGTCATAGAGTTTTGTTCTCTATTGAATTCCCTGTTCCTAGGCAGTGCCTGTCATATAGGTGTTCAAAAAAAAAAAATCTATAGAATTAATTCATAATTTCTCAACCCTTTGTCTTCTGCAATACAAATGTATTTTCTGACTCTATCATTGTCTTCTTATTTATTATATATTTTGCCATTAAAAGATTTTAAGTTTTTGTACAACCTTATATACCTATCTTCTTTCCTGTTTTAAAAAAAATAATAAATTCTGAGTTTGTAGCCATGGTTAGTAAGTTGTTATTCCTCCACTCTCCCATCTGCTAGACTTTCTTGCAAGAATTTGTTTGTCTTAACAGACTTTATTTTTTAGAGCAGTTTTAGGTTTACAGCAAAATTTAGCAGAAACTATAGGGTTCCCATGTACCCCTGTCCCCCATGCATGGCCTCCCCTACTGTCAACATCTCTCTCCAGAGTAGTATGTTTGTTACAGCCCAGAAACCTGCATTGGCATTATTACAATTTCTTGTTTTAGAAGAAGTAAAATTTCTAGGTCAAAAGAATATACACAGTTAAATGTTTAATGCATATTGCCATACTGCATGTTCGTAGATTCTATCAAATTCATTCTTACTAGCAGTGTTTAGGAGTTACTAATTTCCAAATGTTTACCAACTTCGGGTATAATAAAAAAGTTTAATATATGCTAATACACTAGCCAACATTATATTCATTGTTTTAATTTGAATTTATTTGATTTTAGTGAGCCTGAATTTGTCTTTCCTATTGGTTTTTTGAAGAATGTTTATTGTTTTATTTTAAATGTAGATGCTTAATCCATGTGGATTTGAATTTGTATGTGGTATAAGATGGGGTTCTGCTTCTATATTTTCTTACTGATTTGAGCTATTACCTTTGTCATTTATGAAATTCCCATTATACTAGGGTCTACATCTTAACATGTTCATTCTATTAATTTATACCTCTATTTCTATGTCAATGCGATATGGCTGTTTTTATTTAGTAAAACAGGTCTTTTCTCACTGTTCCTCTTTTTCTGTATATTCTTGGCTATTTTCAGGTCAGGTTTATATTTTACTATATACACTTTAAAATCATTTAATCCTATTATCCTCCAGATACATTCTTGGGGTCAGAACTGGACTTCTGTTAAATTTGAGTGTTAACGTATCTGCTTTGAAATCAAGAAGAGAGACCATGAGAAAATGCAGAGGAAGAGTGACAGGAAGCACTGTGATTTCTGAGGAGAGGGTGGTGCTGTGGGTCTGCATTCGTTTTTTCTGCCCCTTGAGTTCGTCCTGAGCTTTGGGCCACAGAATTTGTTTCCTCAGAGTTTGTTCCCTAAACTTACGCTTTGAACAGCAGATGTGATGGCCAGGACTGGAGGACAGCCTCCTCAGAAGCAGGAATGGCTTATCTGCTTTCATCTGCAATGTTCAAAATGTGTCCTGGAAGTACTGAATTAATTTGCTTGTGGAATACTTTCACACATGGGTGCAAAAATGAGCTAGGTTCTGGATCTTTGCCTCTAAAATTAGACTTGTCTGGTTGATGTACTAGTTGTGCCTGGATTCCCCCTTGACATTGTAAAGCTGTCAGATCACCTCATCTTTTATTCTCAGACTGAGGCTGTCTTGTCTCCCAAGTTTTGAAGGTGGCAGTTAGGTTCGCATTTCATCATTCTGTGCCATCTAAACACAATTTAAGACCTGTTAGTTTCTATGGGGATCATATATATTTTTAAAAATCTAAAGTAAACCAAATCATCATCATCACTGGCATCATTGTCATTGTCATTGTCATGCCTGCAGCAATGAAGAAAAGAAAAATGTAATGTTTAACAACTTTGTGATTGCTGTTAGCAAACCATCAGGCTGTCTCGAAGGGCCAGAGTCAGGCACTAAAGTTGGAAGAAGGATTGGTTTTAGAAGTTTGGAGAAAATCCATCTACATTGGATCAGATGGAAGTTATTTGGACCAGATAAATCAAGTCTATGGACTAGAGACTTCTATATTTGGAAGAGTGTCTGAATTGTGATCTTGGCGTGTTTCTAGTGGTGATAGCATCCTACCAGATTAGCCCAGTCCCACAGTTTCTGAGCTGGAAAGGGCCACAGAGCTCAAGTCCTGCCATTGCCCTCTCCTTCTTTGTTCCCCATCATTCACCACTCAGTGAGTGGTGGGTACTTCCCTGACCCCCGAGGTATGGCTTTTTTTGAAATAGAACATGCTGGGCCCATGCTCCCATGGTCTGCTGTTCAAAGAGCTTACCCAGAGCAGCTTCACCCCTTCAGTTTGGTCCCCAGAATGAATCCAAGCAGGAAGACAGTGGAACAATAACATGCCAAGTAAAAAATAAACTGAAACTAAAACCAAACAAAAGCCCTTTCAACCCAGAATTTTATATCCAGCCAAAGTCTCCTTCAAGAATGAAGGTGATGTTTTCAGATTAAACAAAACAAAGAAAAACTGAGATAATATATTGCAAGTGGATCTTTACTACAAGCAATGCTAAAGGAACTTGGGGGAAGAAACTTGATACTAAAAAGACATAGATGTCCATAAAGGAATAAACACATGAACCAAAGAAGTCAACGCTCTTTGGAGAACTATAACAGAATCACCATTGCATTCACAATGTGCAGGATCCAATCTCGAATTACTCAACATTTGGAGAAACAGGAAAATGTGATGTTTCTCAAAATAAAAAACTCTAAGATGACCAGATGTTAGAATTAATACTCATAGACTTTATAGTAACTATTATAAAATGCTCAGTAATGCAAAGGAAAATACACTCAAAACAAATGAATATATAAGAAATCTCAGCAGAGAAAGAGAAAGTGGAAATTCTAGAACCAAAAAAATAAGATATCTGAAATTAAAATTTCACCAGATGGCTTAACTACAGAATGAAAATGACAAAAGGAAGCGTCAGTGAGCTTGAAGATAGAGCATTAGAAGTTATATGATCTAGAGAAGAGAGAGAAAAAGGTGAGAGGGGGAGAGAGTAGATAGTGCCTCAGGGTCATGTGGAACAATATCCAAAGTTCTAATGTAGGTGTAGCTGGAATCACAAAAAGTAAGAAGAGAAAGACTAGGGAAGACGACATCTGTGAAGAAATAATGGCTGAAATTTCCCAATTTTGGTGAAAAGCCTAATATTACAGATTGAAGAAGCTCAGAAAATCCTAAGTAGGATAAATACAAGGAAAATTATAGACAAACTCCTGAAAACCAAAATCAAAGAGAGTAATCTTAGGAAGCAGCATGAGAACAATGACACATTGCAAACAAGGGAACAACATTTTGAATTACTCCAGACCTCTCTCCAGAAAGGTCATAGTTAGGCCTCTTCTGGAAGAAGCCAGAAGACAGTGGAACAATAACATGCCAAGTGAAAAACAAACCGAAACTAAAACCAAACAAAAGCCCTCTCAACCCAGAATCTTATATCCAGCCAAATCTCCTTCAAGAATGAAGGTGATGTTTTCAGATTAAACAAAACAAGGAAAAACTAAGATAATATATTGCAAGTGGATCTTTACTACAAGCAATGCTAAAGGAACTTGGGGGAAGGAACTTGATACTAAGAAGACATAGATGTCCATGAAGGAATAAAGAACACTAGAAATGGTAAATATCTGATTAAATATTAAGGCTATTTTTTTCTTAATTTAAAATTGTAAAGCAAAGCTTATAGCATTGTCTCATGAGGCTTGTAATAGATTATAAACAAATGACAACAATAGTATAGAGAAGAGGGCACAGGAGACCTATAAGTTTGCAAGGTTTCTATATTGTATTTGAAACTGCACAATATTAACTCTATATGGACTGTGTAAAGCTAAGAATGTATATTGTAATCCTTAAAGAAGCCACTGTAAAAGCACTGCAAAGAGACAAAACAAACAAGTATTACACATAGAAACTGATGGATGGCTCTCTCACAGGCCACTTTGCAGTAACTGGGCTTAGAACAGCCTAAGTCCTCACTTCCATTATTGGATACCTATTCTGGGCACTTCTCTGAATTCATGGAGAGGGCCCAACAACAGTTCCTGAAATGTCACGGCCCCATGAGGAAGAGCCAGACTACAATCTCAGTGACATCCCAGGAATGGCAGAAGCAACTCTCTGGTGAATCAGAACATGCCAGACCACAGTTTGTCACTCTTTGAGCACCTTTCTTAGGGAAATGCCTCCTAGAAAAGACTAAATAAAATGATGTGAATGTTTAAATGTTTTCAAGACTGTTTTATAAATGTTGCCAGTTAGCTCTCCATGTTGTATATCGCCTTCAAGGACTGTGATAAACCTGGTTGATTTCCTGCTGTGTTCATCTGAGAAATGAGAGTGGTGGAGGAGAGCCTCAGAAGAGGCCTCGGAAGTCCTCATGTCTGTGGAATGCTTAGCGCCTCTTCTGATAATTGTTCTTGCTGGGTTTGTACCCTTGGTGGGGCTCTGCGCCCTTGGGGACTGTGCGCCCGTCACCACTGGGCAGGCTGCAGAAGGCATCCCAAGTCTCCCTGGCGCTTCACAGCCCTCCAGGCTGGGAAACATTTGCCTACAGACATTCTCTTACTATCTATTACATATGTTTTTATGAGAGGACTGAGCAGGAGGAATTTGCGATGAATAATTCATGTGCAATTGTTTTCAAAATATAAAGTTATTTTTCAAAGCAAGCAACCAATCAGAGGCCCATGACTGCCGTGGGTACCTCTGCATGGGCCACAGCTTTCTTCCTAAACACCAGCACCCTCCCTTGCTGGGACAGGTTCCTCTGCAGAGCCAGGCCAGGATGCATGTGCAGCTGGCTCAGAGCTGTCAGAATTCCCAGTCACGCACGTCTGCCCGCATCCCCAGGCAGGCCCTTGGGATAGCCTTGGACTCAGCGCTGCTCCCCTAAGCCCCCTGGGCAACACCGCAACACCTGCATCCTTCTCTTTTCTCTCAGCTTCCAGCCCTGCACTAAGGTGGCTTGGTTACTGCCAGCCTCCACACACATGCCAAGCCAGGGCCAAGGCCTGAACAATTGAACCAGTAAAGATACAGCAAGCTACTTTCATACTCAGTTCGTTACTTACACAGACAGCGAAAGGAAGAAAAAGTCACAGGGTCCAGCCCTCTGGTCCTCTTCCCATATACCAAAAAGCACAACACCAACACAGAAGGAGCTGATGACTGCACCACAAGTCGTGGAATACTCTTGCCGACAGTCAAGTCCAGACTGCAGCCATGAGGTTTCTCCTCTGCAGCTCCAGTCAAGGGGCTCAGGGCAGAAAGTCCATACCTTACCAGAACAGGGAGACAAGGAAAAACTGTCTCCTGACAGCCCCCCAGGGGAAATAGGGAGGCGAGCGGGAGATGGCTCGTAGCCGCTCCTTGAGTGGCCTCCCGGCCTTTCATGCCCCATCAAGACTCAAACTAGCCTTTGCCTGTGTGGCTGCTTTGGATACGTGGGAGAGCTCCAGGCTCCGTGGCTCCCCAGCTTCCACCGTGCCATTCCCTACCTATTTTTACCTCCCTGTTCTTTGTCCAGGTCCCAGTGACCTTATTCCAACAGTGGAACTCATCATAGTAGTTAATAAAAAGAACTGGGTTTGAGCCCCCAGTCTGCCACTTCCTAGTCATGTGAATAGGACAGCCACCTAAACTCCCTACGCCTCAGTTTCCACAGCTTTAAAATGGGTATGAGTACCTTTCTCAAGGCCTCTGATAAGGATTAAATGAGATCTGTGTAGTGCCTGTAATGATCTCAGCACAATGCCTGGCACATAATAGGCAATGAGTGTTGCTGCATAAAGACATCCTCCTGTTCTCTCCCCACACCCCACCTCTTCCACCAAGTACAGTTAGCACAGCTTTGCTCCCTCTGTTCCTCCATTCTATAACTTGCTCTGGCTTCCTATGGTGTCAGAACCACCTGGCATCTGTTCATGCCCATCCACATATTCCTCACCCTGTTCCCCGTCCCCCAAAAAAAAAACTTCTCTTCACAACACTTCTGCAAACCCAGGTCTCCCAGAAAACCTCCTGTCCCAGATGGTGTCAGTCCACTTGGATGTCTTTGACCCCTAGACCAACAGACACATTGGATTCTGTGTCCTTTTCAGAAGAAAAGCCGTGTTTTCTCATTTAAATTGTGAATATCCCAAGAGTAGCCGAGGTGGTGCCTTCAGTCCACTTACATCCCCAGCATCCCTTTTGGGGTGCTCAGAGCTCTGCTGAGTTGTTGGCTCCATGAACAGTCCAGCCAATCAGTGTCTCCCAGGAAGCCACCATCAAGAGGAGTCAGCTTCAATGCTTGCAATGCGGGAAGCAGGTTTTCTCCGTTGCTCTCTCAGCCTCCAACATGCACATGGAAACAGTAGGTTATTGTGTATTGGAGGAAAGGGATCAGGAAGAACTCTTGAGTATGTGGACTGGCATAAGGAGAGGGGAAAAGAGTGTCCATGGATGCCTCCCAATAATAATAGTTTTTTAAAAAACACAGCAGTTTTCTATTTAAACTGGATTATGATGAAATTTTAAGAAACATTTTAGTTTTCCTTCTTCAAACTACCTTGCTTTACTTTGTTTGCGTTTCCTTGAATATATGTGACTATAAATCCAACTTGTGTGCCTCGAAAGCCACTGTGGTAACAAGTGTGCCTCTGGACATCTTGGATGGCATGGCTTGAGGAGGTGAGCGGTGCTGCTGTAAGCCTGAGCTCCATGCCAATGGAGCGCCAGGCCAGCCACTGTGTGGGCCTTTGTTCACTCACTCAACAAACACAAGCCTTGTACTGGGGCCTGGGGACACAGGAGACCTGGCCCCGCCCTCTGGCAGTCTATGGGTGGGGGAGGACAAGTAACAATCATGGGCTGGGGCCCAGGGCTTTGGTGGTGAGTCCACACAGAAGCAGGAGGGGCTTGGCGAGCAGTGACTCCTGAGAAACCTAACACCTCTCCACACTCAACTCTCTTCCTTGCCAGGTACTGGAAGGCAGTGGAATGCCCATGGATGATGACCAATATGCTCGGCTGATTGCAAAAATAGGCTATAAGAAGGAAGGGATGAGTTACCTTGACTTTGCGGCAGGATTTGAAGGTAGCTCATGGTCAAGTACACACAATATGGGCCGCATCTTGGGTGACGCTGCAAGTCTTTGGATGTGGAGACAATGTGTGTTCTGAGACTGGAAACAGACATTTTTGTTTAATTTTATCTGACCATGTCTCAGCCTCTTCTCTTCACTAAGTTAAACAGAACAATGAGTGCAGAACTTAGCCTGAAAGAGTCTCCTATGGACTCAGAGATCAGTGGCAGGTCAAGTTGACTCCAAAACCTGTTTCTTCAGGCACACTAATAATAACACACCCAGGGCAGACAAATCTTATTCCTCCTGGTTGGTAGATAAGGACGCAGAGATTCTAAAAGGTTCAGATCACCCAGCCCCACACCACCACCCATGGTCACCAGTGCTGCTTTCTCACACGAGAAAGACATTTAGGTGGACAAAGAAGTCCTATAGAAAATCTACAGAAATCACAAAGATGTGTCAGCGGAAGACTCTTCTCTTATGCTGCAAATACCCACAGACTGGCCAGGCAGAGCTTGGAAGCCCACACACTTTCCATTCTCCCAGCCTTGGGTCTGGGAAGTGATTGTGCAAGGTTATGAGTCTCCCCAGAGAACCTGGATGAGTCATGGCCAAGGTCTCCCACCCAGTTCCACCGGACTTTCATTTGCCAGCCCTAAAGACAGGTCCCAACCCCTGAAAAAAGACAACATGGGAAGCCATAGCATTTCAGAATCTTGACACTTTCTCTGGGTATATTTTGACATTTTTGAAGAAAAATGGAAGGAAAAAGAACTCACATGCATTTTAGTGAGTGCTTCCAAAGTGCTGGGTGCATTCATTCTTCAGGTGAGGAAACTGGGACCCAGGAGGAATAGGTCACCTCCCTGAGGTTTCAGAGCTGGTAACTCCACGGCAGAGCAGGAACTTGACTCAACACCCAGTATCTCTCACCTGCTCTCAGCCTCCAGGCTGCCCTGCCCTGTTCTCCTCACCTCCTTTCCTACCCTTCCTCTCCCTGCCAGCTCCTCACTGCCTCTCTGAGCAGGCTTGCTGACCTCCATCAGTCCCTCAAGTGAGACTCTGAGTGACACCATGCCAGGAGACATGGCAGAGCGATCTGGCTGTAGTTATCTGGCAGATCTGGGTTATCTGCCAGGCTGTACCAAGCCTAAGGGAGGATACACGCAGCCTTCACTGTGAGGTGGAGTGAGCCAGGCTCAGGACAGGACACAGGATGCCCCGAGCATTGGGTGCCCTGCTGATTGCCGTCTTGGGGTGGGTGTGGTTGCAGTGTGTGCAGAGGACCATGCCTGACACAGGTCCCTGGTGTGCAACCTGGCTTTGACACAAGGCCATGCTCAGATGATCCCAGCCTGGTGGAAATGAATTGATTTTAAGTAGAGGTCACACTTCCTTCCTCGATTTTAGGGGTCAGAGGGGATACAGCGCAGTGATGAGCCAACTGGACTCTGGAATCTGACAGCTTAAATTCAGTTTTGCTGTCCACGGGCTCTTACCTTCTGGGAGAAGCTGGGGCACCCTCTGAGCTTCACCCCTCCTTTGTAAAATGGACATGATCATATGTATGTGTCCTTGTGTGTCAACAAACAGGAGAGTCTACTGAGGGTTGTTGGACAAGAAACATATGAAGGCTCCAAGTGTATTATCTAACAGAGACGTGGCCAGAAAACAGTTGTTGAATTGATGAATATTGCACATGATTCCAGGAAATGAAATAGAGGCAGGAACTCTCCTTCTCCTCCTCTGGGCACTGGGGGATGAGCGAGAGACGCAGGACTAGTGAACACAGCAGGTGCCAAGTGCAATCTGTGCCAAGTAAAAGGAAGGCCTCCGATCTAGAGAACAGCTCCTCTTGTAACAGTGGGAGAATGTCTGAGAAATGGAAGGAGAAGAAACCAGATCACAACAACATTCATGCTAAGTTCAGTTCACAGGACTGTATGACCTTGCAGGGTTAGGACTGGGGACAGGGAGAGACAAAGTGGAGATGTAGAAATACAGAGGTGGGCACGGCGCTAACGCAAGTCCTCTGATCTGTGTCACTGTTGCAGAAACTCCAATGAGCGGGCCAGAAGCCACTCCACCACCAACTCCAGCTTCTTCCAAGAGCCATGTGCACAGCCACTTTGTGACTGCTGAGGAATGCCTGAAGCTCTTCCCCAAGAGACTGAAGGAGTCGTTCCGGGTAAACTGTGACTGTCCACTGCTTCACCTGTCCAGGTGTTCCCTTGCTCCCAACCACTCATCCCCTACAGATGAGAGTGCCAGTGCCCAGTCGCATCCTGGTCTCCACACAGACACAGAGTGTTCCCCCCATCATAATCCAGACTCCTTTTTCTCTCCCCCACCGCCATCACCTCCTCTCCTCTCTTTCTCCTTCCCCCTTTCCTCCCTCCCCTCTCCTTTCCTGGTGGGGCCACAGGAAGCCCAGCTCCATACCACACCGTTACTTTCCTACTATCTTTATTATCAGCGTGCTTGGCTACCCCAAACATATGTCCTGTATTTTCTAAGATGATCTTTATTTTAAATAATTAAATAATGAATTAATTCACCAGCACCCACTCTATCCTGCCAATAATTTATAGCCTGGGGGAAAACCAAGATATAACCCCCTAACTGCCAGTTTTTGTATGAGACAGACCAGGATGTGGATTATATCCGGGGCTCACTAGGATGTTGCTCATGTCCACGCAGGTATACATAAAGTGGACAAAGTTTGTGAATGGGAAGGAACAGTCACTTTACTTAATTCGTGGAGTTCCCATTCCTGAGGAATTCTTGAACTTCTCATCAATAACAACAAAATACACCCAATTTTCTATTAGTTTAAAATACAACTGTTGCTGATATTGATACTGCCATTCACCCAGTCATTTTGGAAGCAGATGAACCCATCTCAGCACTCACTTAGGTTTACAGACCGCAGCAAAGCGGAGTCAGTCATACCACACAGCCCAGGTCAAAGGCAAGCAGTCGGACGGTGAGGGAAAGTCTTTCCTCCTTGACTATGGTGAGGAAAGCCGGGACACAGACCCCCCCTAGGTAGTCTGGGGAACTGCCCTGGGTACAGAGCCACCACTCAGGCTCTCTGCAGCCCCTGAGGGCTCAGCTCTGACCCAGGGCTCACCTGGAAACATAGCTGGAAATGATCCTGTAACTTTAGCAGCCCTCTAGGCAGTGTCTCTGCAGGTTCTGGCAGGTGTCCCTGTGTTCATATATGATTTAAAAACAAACAAGATAAAACAACCCAACCCACAATTGGATTGTGGTACACTCAGCACTCTGCAGTTTCATTTTTCACTTCATAATCCATCTTGGGCATCTGGCCTTGCAAGGCGGTCGCATCAACACACAGCTCGGATCAGAGCACCCCTTTGTTCTTAGGACAAGCCCTGCTTCCACCTGACTGACCCTAGGGGTCCTCTTCATCCTCATACCACACTCCAGTCAATGTTCTTTCTTGCTTCCATGTCCTTGCACATGCTGTTCCTTTGGATTGCTCCTAGCCCCGAATAACTAACTTCCTTCTTGAGCCTTTCAGACAGAGCCTTGCACTTCCTGTCTGACCTTAGGCCATAGTAATAGTAACAAACAATATTTTGGAGCACTTGCAAATCACACTAGGTGCTTTGTATCTATTAGCATGATCACTCCTCATAACAACCCAAGGGGTGGGAAACTGTTATAGTCCCTATTTTACAGATGAGAAAACAGAGGGATGGCAAGATTAAATATCTCACCCAATGTCATGCTTCTAGTAAGTGACAAGGCTGGGATTTGCAACTAAGCTACCTGCCTCAAGTGTGCCCGCCATCATGCACCAGGGGCTTCTAAGTTGCAGATTCCCTGGGATCCCTGAGCCTCTGTTTCCTCATCTGCACAATGGGAATCACCGTACCCTCTGAGCAGCAAGATAGACGAGCAGAGGTCCTTCAGACAAGGTAGGGTCAACAGATTCTAGACACAACTGATCTCTATCACAGTAATCAGAAACAGAGACCTGGCCTTTGATTGGCTCTTCAGCGTGAAATGCAGTGCAATATTCGTTTTCCTGTAAACATAAGTGGCCAAATATTAAAGTTATAGAAAAACATATGAGCAAGATTTTCATGCACACCAGAAAGCTCCAGCACCTTTTTTTCTTTTTTCTGGTACTAGAAGTGCAGGTACCACAAGACGAGAGCATGAAAGGGAAAGAAAAACCTTTTTGGTTCCTTTCCCTGAACTCTTTGTCATAAAAAAGGAAGCTGGAGAGCATAGTTTACAATTTCTTGAGAAAAGCAAAACATAGCAAGGATATTCCTGGAACAGGCACATCTCCAAAATCAATGGTCGGCACACAGACGAACTGCCCCTTCCTAGTGTGCAGATGAGTCTGCACACGTGGGGTGAGGCGTATGTCATCATCAGAAGGGAAGTGCTTTGATATGTGTGTTTTGTTCTCAGGACCCCTACTCTGCCTTTTTTAAAATGGACACCGACAGGGATGGCATCATCAACATGTATGATCTTCACAGACTGCTACAGCACTTACTGTTCAATCTCAAAGATAATGAGTTTGAGCGTTTCCTTGGCCTTCTTGGCTTGAGACTTAGCGTCACTTTAAATTTTCGGGAATTTCGAAATTTGTGTGAGAAGAGAACCATCAGAACAGATGACCCTCCTCAAAGACTCATTAGGTAAGATGGCAGCACGGTTCAGTGCCTTTTATACATGCTGGCCTTTGCCACCCTGAAGCCCAGCATTTCCATTGCAGCCACAAAGAATGGATCGATTATTTTTTTCCTTTTCTAACTTCAAGAAAAGTCATACAAGGAATATTCATGCAATATAGAGCAATCAGAAAAATGCAACCCTAGTTTTACAACCTGTGAGCATCATCTGTATATTTTTCTGGGTACTGTTTCAGTCTTTTTTCATATACATATACTTGTACAAATACTTATTTTTTTCCTTATATTAATCTGAGGTCAAAAATATATTTTTTTGCTCAGCCCTTCAAAAGTGAAATTTGGGAGAACTTTAAGCACACTCTGTCTTCTGTCCAGCTGGGCCCTTCCACAGGACCCCCTGCAGGGTCAGGCAAAGGGCTGTGCGTGAACTCAATTCAGATAAATCCTTGTCAAGTGAACACAAGTGAACTGATGCTTCCTTCCTCCTCTTCACCTCCAGATGTTAATCTAGGTAATGGGTGTAAGTTTGGGGAAGCGCAGACCATCTTGTGGGAAACTAATTGGTGGGAACTGAGAAGTTGTCTATGCCAGCTGCCTCAGAAGACTTCCCTCCAGGTTCTCCCCAGGCAATGCTGTCCCCCAAGTCCCTGCCCAGACTGTACAGCTCACACATGGCAAGGAGAATCTCAGCATTGAGTTGAGCTCCAACTCCTCTGTCTCTCAGGGAGAGTGAACACTCCTTGAAGGCTCAGTGGGGCCTACCATCTAACCAGTACCTGTCCTGGCCAGCTCCCAGATGAGATCTGTTGGGTGCCAACATGTATGAATGAAGGAACCCCTCCTTGACCAGCTTTTGTAATATTAGAAATTTTGAAATGTGATGCATTATGCGAATTCAGAGATGTGTCTTCTGATATTATGATACAGCATCATGGTAACACTCACTGTTTCATCCATGAGGCGCTCACGGCCCCCAGAGGCTCCAGACAGATATCCCTTCTACTGGGGCAAAGGCAGCTCCCCGAGGGAGCGGAGCCAAAGCCACTGTGCCAGACTTGTGAGACTTAGCAGGGCTGCAGAAGGCCCTGTGATCTTGCACTGTAATTTTTCCCCCGAATATATTGTGTCTATACAAAAAAAAAAAACAAGCAAGAAAATGACTATGGTCTCTTGCTAAGCAGAATGATCATATAACACGTGAGTTGGACACCTGCTCCCAGTTGCTCAGGTTCTGGAGAGCTTTAATATGAGACTTGATTGCTTAACATTCCCAAATGATTTTCTGGAGAAGGTATGCAAAATGAACATGGAAAAATTCAACCACCAAGTGCAGTCTTCCCATTCAAATGATTCAACCTCATTATTTGTGTTAATTTGTTCATCTATCAGATATTTACTAAGGATCTACTATGTGCTAGGCTTTGGCCCAGGACTAGGTGGTGCAAGGATGAATAAGACTCAGATGCTATCAATCTTTTTCTTCTCTTTTTGGTAACTCAGTGACATGAAGCTTAGACCATCTGATTTTGTATCACAAGTCTCTGAAACTTATTTTTATTTTCTCTGTTGTTCAGATAGAATGATATCTGTCTACAAGTTTGTTGAGTCCTCTGTCATCTTCATTCTGCCATTGAGCCAATCTAGCACAAGTTTTATTTCAGTTAGAAAAATTTGAACTTTCCATTTGGTTATTTTCTGGGGTTTTGTTGTTATTTTTGTTGTTGTTTTTCTTTCAGGGATGTTCATTTTTCCTTCATGGATATAATCACTGCTTTAAAAATCTAATAATTTTAACATCTGGTTAATCTTGGGGTTGATATCTGTTGTTTTTTACCTTGATAGTTGTTGAGATGTTCCTGGATGATTTTGAATTGTATCCTGAACATTTTAAATTTTTTATTATGTCACTCTGGTCCAGTTAAAATTCTCTGTAATATGTTGATTTATGTTTTTGTTTTAGTAGGCAATCAACACAATTAGTTTCAGACTACAAGTCTTGACCTGCCTTCTGTGGTTTCAGGATCAATGACTTTCATTTTCCAAGTTATTGCAGCACTATTTAGGAAAGCCCATGCGCATACTACCCAGGGGCCAGTCTTAACTACACAGTGGTCAAGTTCTCAAAGCCATTGCTATGCTGATTTGGGTGATTTCCACACTGGTGCACAACTGAGGGGAACCTGGAACTTCCTGAACAGATGTGGGGGGTGCCAATTCCAGCTCTCTCTTCTCTATGCCCCAAGGAGCTACTTTTCTTGGTCTTCTGGCTAGAAAATCTTAGGTTTTAATCTATCTGTGCTATTTCTCACAACTAGGCACACCTCTGGGGCAGCATAATGAGAAAAAAGAGAGAGGGGAAAAAAAAATAATGTGGATTCCCCAACATATCTTGAATCACAGGAGAACCTTTTCTAATTTCCTCTGAACTAGAGAGGTTTCAGGCAAAATTGAACACATTCAGGGTGGCATGGCCATAGACAGAGAGATGTCAACGTTTTAAGTATCTACTTGGTCAGTGCGGTTGTTGGTACCACTATGAGAGTACAGTCTCAAAACTGGGCTTCCCTTATAGCAGGACTGAGAGAATAAAAAAGAGACAAAAAGGGGAACTTCCCCACTCTTTGTTCCTCAGGGGCCCTTCTTCCTGATTTTTTCTTTTTTTTCTTGGTCAGAAAGACAGGCTTTCTTTTGGCTCTTTTGCTGCTCACATCTGCTACACAGTTCCAGAATTAGGAATTCTCTTAACCCTAGCTTGGGAATATGGGAAGAAAACCCCATGAAACTCACAACTGTGTCATCCTTCAAGTTATGATTTCCTCTCCATCAGCCTCCTATTATTTACCTTTCCATGTCTTCAGAGAGTTGCCCATTGCAGTCCATGCAGGACTTTGGGTTGTCATAACAGGGAAAAGAAAGGGTGAAGTGTGCCTTCTTAACTGGGACCAGGATCATATCTCAGGACTTTTGTCCTGCCTGGAGTGTATTCACACATCTGCCAAAGAGTGACTCCCTGACGTTGCTGCTGAAGTCCCCCATGCCCCATAATTCATGGTCACATGCAGTATCTGAAGTTATCTGATCCACTTATTTTTCCATGTTTTTGCTGTAAGATCTCCCGTCACAGCATAAGCTTCTTAACATGGATTCTGTCTGCATTTTTGGTCATTATGTTTGCAAGGACTAAACAGAACATAGTGACTATTCCTATGTTCTTGTGACTGACAGGCTATCTGATAGGAAGGCTGGATCTGACTGATTGTCAAGAGCTAATGAGCTAGGCAATAGGAGAGGAAGTAACTATTGGAAAACCTCCTGATCTCTCTAGAGGGCAAGTATGGGAAAGGGGAGAAACGTATGGAAAATCAGTAGGACTCCCTGGTTTGAGCATGGGTAGCTAAGGAAATAATCAAGCCTGATCACTTAGGAAAAAAAAATCAGTTTGTGAGACGTGGGGAACGAAGGACTGTTTGGTTATGTGTTCAGATAATGAGACCGGCTAGGATGCGTTGACCTTGCTGAGATAGCACATGCCCCTCAGGGACGCGGCAACTGTTCTTTTGGGGAGTTCAGGTAAGTTCCCTGGGTACAGGTAAGATTTAGGAGGAGTCTAAAGGTGAAGGCAGGGAAATACGCATCGTTAAGACTTAGAGTCCTTTTAAGCAAAAGTTGTAAAAATGCAGCATAATTCCATCAGCCTTCCAAAACCTTTAGTGGTAAAGTAGTGACAGGGGATTGGTTGGTTGAGCTTTGGATCTCTTTTCGCTCTTGAAGTTCCAGGATTCTGCAGAGTCCGGTAGGCAGTTGGAGAGATATGGCACAGAAAAGAAGGTGAGCTTGTAGCACCGGTAGTACAGATTTATGGGTAAGCAGCACCACTGTTGTAGTGGGGACATCACAAGGGATGACCTCTGAGAAGAGAGTGGGGAGAGGGGGGAGCTCTCAAGGGCAGGGGAGCCAGCTAGGGAAGAAAAACACTGACTGAAGTTTACACTAGTCAGGCCTCAGAGTAGGTGTTCACACGGGCTTTACAAAGCTTCACACTTCCCTAATTTATTCGAGAGGGTGGAAAGATCTGGGCCATCCCAAATTCTTTCAGCTCCAGTCTTCATTGTGCTTCACTGTGGCCTAGCCAGGGACCACAAGCACAGGATTTTGTGTGTGTGTGTGTCTCATCAGTGTCCATCCTGTGAGTAAATATGATGGAATTGTGATCATCTTTAAATCATACAAGTCTAACCTTGGAACATTTTAAAGATGTGGGGCGCAATTCAGGATTAGGTATGTAAGTTGTCATTGATTAGTTACCTTTATTGATGTTATGTGCACCCCTCTCCCTCCCCCCACCAACAGCAGTGTCGCACTACTGCCAATCCCTTTCTTGTAATAGTATGATAAAAGTTCAGGATCCACTTACGAGTGAGAATATTGGTACTCAGTTCTTTGCTTCTGTAATAGATCACTGAGTATGATAGACTCTAAATTCATCCAGGTTGTTGTGAAGTTCATAATTTTGTCCTTCTTTATGACTGCATAATATTCCATCATGTATATGTACCATTCTTAGCAATGCTTGCACAAAAGTTCTTCACTAGTTTCAAATAAAACTAATAGCACTGTTGTTTCATTCTATGTTTTTCTCCAGAAACTTAGCTTTAAGTATCTAAAACTTTGTTTTAAGCATCACTGATTATAAATTTTAAAATTCAAAAAATTGTGTGTGTGTGTGTGTGTGTGTGTGTGTGTGTGTGTGTGTGTGTGTTCCTCCTCCTTCCTCCTCCAAGACAGAATAGTTTAAATGCTATTGGCTTGAAAGTCAAATGGAGTGTTTTACTCTTCTCAGTATTTTCTCTAAGGGTATTCTAGGATGATACTTAATTAGAAAACATAGTGATTTAAATGTTTAATTCTTTTAACTAGGTCCAAAACAGTATGACTATATTGGTGTAATTTATTTTTGTCCAACATCTCCAAGTTCATTTTTCAATTAGTAGAACTGAATTGAGATATCATCAACTAATTAATGAAATTAATTTATTATTTTCATAATAATATCGTATAGTTATCAATCACACTTGAATATGGGTTAGAAATTTTTATGTTGGTGTATTAACAAGTCATGTAAGATTCTTTGCAGAATGATATAAAAAGACCAGAAAACTGAGGTAGCTTCTGTGCACATGCATCCCTTGGCAGATTAAAAACCCTGACTCTAGACCAGGAACAGTGTCTCATGCCTGTAAATCCAGCACTTTGGGAGGCAGAGGCAAGAGGATTGCCTGAGCCCAGAGACTAGCCTGGGCAACTTGGCAAGACCTTGTCTCTACAATAAATCAAAAAATTAGCCAGGCATGGTGGTGCTCTCCTATAGTCCGGCTACTTGGAAGGCTGAGGCGGAAGGATCACCTGAGCCCAGCAGGTCTAGGCTGTGGTGTCCATGAGCATGCCACAGCACTCCAGCCTGAGCAGAAGAGTGAGACTCTGACTCAAAATAAATAAATAAATAAATAAATAAATAAGCCTGACACTAAAGACTATATACATATACTGTTGTTTCTTGAAACTTCTTTACAAGCCAACTGACATCTCATACCTCTCTTGTAGCATTTATCCAGTTTAAATCTTGAAATATAGGAGAAATAGAAAAAAAATAGTAAAATTATTAAATCAAGGTTATAACGAAGCTTTGTATCCTAAGAGCTGGGAACCATGGACAAATCATCAATTCTCACCTATTTTTAGGACAATTTTCCTCACCAAATTATTATGAGAATTAAATGAGAAAATGTTAGCAAAAGCATTTTAAATGTAAAGCAATATAAAAAGATAGTGTCTTTTTATATTTATCATCATCATCATCATCATCATCATCATTATCATTATTGTCCCAGAGCTCAAGTCATCAATTATGACCATTAAAAATATTGTCTGATATAATAGATACTTATACATAAGTTTATATAATTCCACATAGTAAGCAACTTAATAGTAAGTTAAGACCAGGTCCTATTTTTACTTTTATTCCTCCTGCATGCACATTCCCATAAATGTGTGCTGAAATGTTTATTAAATATTTTATAAGTTTGTTCCCACATTTAAAAAATGCTTCCTAACAGCTAAATCCTCAATTTTAAAGTAACTCACATTTTTTGAGCTTTTACTTTGAGCTAGAGACTATCCTGAGCATTTAAGATACAAAACCGCATTTAATCATCCCAACAGCTCTACAAGAGCAAGATACTGTGGTGGTCGCTATCTGAAAAGTGAAACTTGTATGATAGACAATTTCCCATTCTGAAAAGACTGTTTCTCTTAAAACATTGGAAAGACAAATAAATTAGCTGTGGTCCACCCCTGGGAAATGTGTTTACAACAAGAAGAGATTTGTATTGTAACATTTTCAGCATCAATTACAGTTTACACTGAAAAAAACTTCAACTCTCTTGCCTAGCATATTCTGTAACAGTTTCACTAGCCTCCTAATGGAGTAAAAGCTGAGCTATCAGCTGTTAATTCGGATAATTTTAAAGATGAGAGGATGATTTTTATCCACATCATTCCAAAAGCAGTATGATGTGGATATGAAGTGACACCATCACATGCCTTGGAGTACATGTTCTGTGGGAACAGAGTTTATGCTGCCCACAGGGCCTAAGACAATGTGAAAAACAGACTCTCAAGAAGTGCTTGCTGAATTGAAATGAATAAAAATCATCATATTAGATGAGATAATAGCAGAAAAGTCAAAGCAACAAAAGACAAGCAAGTTATCAGAGAAATAAAGAAGGCAGAAGGGAAATTGCCCTTCATCTCAGAGCTAGTGAGGGTAGCAAATAGATACAAGATATCTTCTGGGAATATGTTTAATGTCGGATAATTTGAGTTATTTCATCACTTGCCAAGAGAAGAGAAAGATGAAGCAGTACTCAGAATAATTTTGAAGAAAACGCTTTTGTTTATTAAACCATATTATGTTTTGCTAATGGAAAAGTCAGGTGAATATACCCTGAAGTTTTAAAACAGTCATCAAATATAAAATATCAATATAATAGTTTACACCACTTGGTCTCTCACCTTTATTCAACCCTGAAATGATGGAACCATGTAAGTAGGGTGAGTGGGGAAAACATAGGATTTCAAGTCAGACTACTGGCTTTAAATGCTGTCTCTGCTACTTTAACTCTGAGCAACTCTCTGATGGTAGTTCTCAAATTTGAGGTAGATAGGAATCTTCTGAGATGCTTGTTAAATGTGGATTCCCAGGTACCGAAAAAGAGACTTTGGTTAGTAGACAAGCCTGGAACCTGATGTTTTGAGATTTTTAGTAGTTACCCCAAAATATTCTAATTAAGTGGCCCAGGACTCCCATCAAAAGAAACAGTGTTCTAGAAATTGATAATTCTTTTTTTTTTTTTTTTTTCAGTTGGAGTTTCACCCTATCACCCAGACTGGAGTGCAGTGGCCGCTCCCGGTCACTGCAGCCTCGACCTGCTGGGCTCCGGCGATCCTTCCGCCTCAGCCTTCCAAGTAGCTGGAACTACAGGCACGCGCTACCATGCCTGGCTAATTTTTTGATTTATTGTAGAGACGAGGTCTCGCCAAGTTGCCCAGGTGGGTCTCGAACCCACGGGCTCAGGCAATCCACTCACCTCAGTCTCCCAAAGCACAGGATTACAGGCTGAGCCACCGAGCCCGGCTGATAATTCTTTATATCTAAGGAGGAAATAGTAATACACATAAAACCAAGGTGGGTTTGTTGTTGTTGTTTTTGTTGGAGAGGGAAGTAAATGAGACAACATGTACTCCACTAAATTCCTTCTTTTTTTCCTTCCGTC
>CAUYQG010157766.1:0-10691 GCA_963574415.1 Tarsius wallacei | reverse complement strand
GGCCACTGTACTCCAGTCTGGGCGGCAGTGAGACTCCAACTCAAAAAAAAAAACAAAAACAAAACAAAAAAAAACAACAAAAAAGAAAAAATGATTCTAAAATTCTTATGAACCAAAAAAAAAAAAAAACCCAAATAGCCAAAGCAATCCTGAGGGAAAAAAACAAAGCTGGAGGCATACACTACCAGACTTCAAAATATAATACAAAGCTGTAGTAACCAAAACAGCATGGTACTGGCATAAAAACAGACACATAGCATAGAGAACCCAAAGATTAATCCATGTATCTACAGTCCACTGATTTTTGACAAAGGCACCAAAACACTCATTTAGAAAAGGATAATCTATTTAATAAATGGTGCTGGGAAAACTGGTTAGTCATATGTAGAAGAATGAAAGTAGACCACCACCTCTCACACTGTGCGAAAATCAACTCAAAATGGATCCAAGTCCTAAATGTAAGACCCAAACATAAGGAAACACTTCAGGACATCGGTCTGGGAAAAGATTTTATGAGTAGCTCTTTGTTGTACAGACAACAAAAGCAAAAACAAACAAATGGGATTATTTCAAACTAAAAAGCTTCACAGCAAAGAAAACAACAGAGTGAAAAGATAACCTACAAAATGGGAGGAAATGTTTTCAAACCATTCAACAGAGGATTAATATCCAGTACATCCAGGAAACAAATATTTCAACAACAAAAATCTGATTTTAAAATGAGCACATGATCCGAATAGGCATTTCTCAAAAAGAAGACATACAAGTGGCCAACAAATATATGAAAAAAATGCTCAATGCCACTAATCATCAGGGATGATCTTTATGCAAATCAAAACCACAATGAAATGTCATCCCAGTTAGGATAACCGTCATCGAAAAGACAAACATTAGCAAGGATGCAAAGAAAAGGGAACTCATATACTGTTTGAAGGAATATAAACTAGCACAGCCACTATGGAGAGCAGTATGGAATTCCTCAAGAAACTACTACTAGAACGACCATATGATCCACAGTCCACTACTGGACGGGTATCCAAAGGAAAGGAAATCAGTATATTGAAGAGACAGCTGCCCTTCCATGTTTATGGCAGCACGATTCACAATATCCAAGATATGAAATCAACAGAAATGTCCAACAACAAATGAGTGGATAAAGAAAATCTGCATATGGCCGGGCGTGGTGGCTCAGCCTGTAACCCTGGCACTTTGGGAGGACAAGGCAAGAGGATTGCTTGAGCTTGCGGGTTCAAGACCAGCCTGGGCAACTTGGCAAGACCTCGTCTCTACAATAAATCAAAAATGAGCCAGGCGCAGTAGCATGTGCCTGTAGTTCCGGCTGCTTGGAAGGCTGTGGTGGAAGGATGGCCTAAGCCCAGCAAGTTGAGGCTGCAGTGGCCATGAGTGTGCCACTGCACTCCAGCCTGAGGACAGAGTAAGACTCCAACTCAAAAAAAAAAAAAAATCTGTATATATACACAGTGGACTATTATTCAGCCGTAAAAAAGAATGAAATCCTGTCACTTGTGCCAACACAGATCGAACTAGAGAACATTATGTTAAAAAAGGTTGATGGCATAGAAGTAAAAAGTAGAGCACGGGATACTAGAGGTGGGAAGGGGGTCAACAGGGAGAGATTTTACAAAGGATGCAAAGTAACAGCTAGATAGTTGGAATAAGTTCTAGTGTTCTATACCACTACAGGATGAGTGCAGTTAATAACCATATATACTTTCAAATAGGGCTAGGGAGTATAGGGAAGGTTCCCAACACAAGGAAATGATGTTTGAGATGATGGATATGCCAGTTACCCTGATCTGATCGCTATACATTGTCTATATTATATATACCCCATAAATATATACAGTTATTCTATATCAATGTGAAAAATTTTAAAACAAAAGACATTGTTTGAGTCGGGTGCTCGCTCTCTTGTTCTCGTGTGCGCGCTCTCTCTTCCTCTGTGTCCCTTCCTTTCCTCTCCCACCACACACTTGGGAGGAGGCCAGTTGCCATGTTGTGAACAGCCCTTCATAGAGGCCCATCAGGGAAGAAACAAGCCTTTTGCCATCAGCCACATGAGTAAACTTGGAAGCAAATCCTCCAGCCCCAATCAGACATTCAGATGACTGCTACCCCAGTCAGCAACTGGACTGCAATTCCAAGAGAGAGTTTCTGAGCCAGAATCACTCAGCTAAGATGTTCCCAAATTCCTGAATGTTAAAAACTGTATGAGATTACAAATGTTTACATTTATTTCAAGCAACTATGTTTGGGAGAACTTAGTTATATAGCAACAGATAACTAATACAGTTTGTTTCCTAGGGAAAAAAAGAAAGCTCCAGGTATCACATTATTTGATTTAAAAATTGACTACAAAGCTGTAATAAAACAATTTGGTACTGGTATAAAAACAGACATAGACCAATGGAACAGAATAAATTGAGCCCAGAAATATATCAACGCATTTATAGTCAATTGATTTTCAACAAAAATGCCAAGAACACACAATGGGAAATGGCAGTCTCTTCAACAAATAGTGCTGGGAAAACAATATCCATACACAGAAGAATAAAATTAGACCATCATCTCACACAAATCAAGTAGACTTAAGACCTGAAACTAAAACTGGGAGAAAACACAGAGGAAAAGCCCCAAGACATTGGCCTTGGCAAAGATTTTTTTTTTTGAGTCAGAGTCTCACTCCGTCATCCATACTGGAGTGCAGTGGCACACTCACGGCCACCCCAGCCTGGCTCCGGCAATCCTTCTACCTCAGCCTTCCAAGTAGCCGGAACTACAAGCGCGCGCTACCATGCCCGGCTAATTTTTTATTTGTTGTAGAGATGAGGTCTCACCAAGTTGCCTGAGCTGGTCTCAAACCCACAGGCTCAGGCAATCCACTCGACTTGGCCTCCCAAAGTGCTTGGATTTGAGCCTGGCCCAAAGATTTTTTTAATATGACCCTAAAGGCACAGGCAACAAAAGTAAAAATAAACAAATGGGACTGCATCAAAATAAAAATCTGCAGCAAAGAGCACAATCAGCAAAGTGAAGAGACCACAGAATGGGAGAAAATATTTGCAAACCATACATCTGATAAAGGGCTAATATCCAAAATATTGAAGAAACTCAATAGCAAGAAAACAACCCAATTTTTTTTAATGGGCAAAGGACCCAACTCGAAAATTCTTAGAAGACATAGACATAGCCAACAGGTGTGTCAGGGAAATGCAAATCAATACTACAATGAGAGAGCACCTTTTACCTGTTAGAATGACTGTTATTTAAAAAGATGAAATAAGCCGGGTATGGTAGCATGCACCTGTAGTTCCAGCTACTTAGAAGGCTGAGGCGGAAGGATCACCTGAGCCCTGAAGGTTGAGGCTGCAGTGGCCATGAGCGTGCCACTGCCCTCCAGCCTGGGCGACAGAGTGAGACTCCAACTCCAAAAAAAAAAAAAAGATGAGAGAATTGTTGGTGAGGATGTGAGAAAAGGGAACCCTTGTATACTGTTGATGGGAATGTAAATTAGTACAGCCAGTATGGAAAACAATATGGGGATTCCTCCAAAAAGTTAAAAATAGGACCACCATATGATCCAGCTCACGCCTGGGAATATATTCCCAACCCACTATTGGGAATCTATCCAAAGGAAATGAAATCAGTATGTCAAAGGGCCGGGTATGGTGAGGGAGGCTGAGGTGGGGGGAGGATTGCTTGAGCCCAGGAATTTGAGACCAGACTGGACAATGTAACAAGACCTCGTCTCTACAAAACATTTTTTGAAATTAGCCAAGCATGGTGGCACACACCTGTAGTCCCAACTACTCAGGTGGCTGAGGTGAGAAAATCGCTTGAGCCCAGAAGTTGGAGGGTGCAGTGAGCCATGATTGTGCCACTGCACTCCGACCTGGCTGACAGAGTGAGACTCCAACCCTGCAAAATATGTATGTATCCTAGTGTACACCAATAAATAGGTACAATGTTTACTTGCAAATCAAAAAAACAAAAGAATTGTGGAGGGCCAGTTAGAAGCCCAAACTTCACCTGCAGGCAGCCTACTTATGTAGTTAATCCTCACTTGTACCCCACATCTCTATAATAAAAAAAAAAGATAAGAGAGGATATAAAAGAAAAAAAAAGAATCAAGGCAGTTTACTGAATATTAGGACCTCTGTTCAAATCAGGACCAGTAAACACCAACAAATTATTCTTCTCCAGCCCTTTCCTATTTTACAGTCCCTTGGCTTCGTCAAGTCACAGCACAGTTGCATAAATTGCAGCATCTTGACCTTCAATGAAGGTCATGCCTTCCTAAGGACATACTCTGGGATGGATTTGAAGAGCCTTCTTGTCTCATCTTGACAGCTGGGCAGTGCTGGCAGTCCCTGCCATCTGGACGCCTGGCCTGGTCCCTTCTTGTGGCACTTAGCGCATGTTCTACTCTGGAGTGACGTCAGGTCCCATTTCAAAGCAGTTCCTTGGGGACGAAGACTCTTATCTGGGAATCTCTTTAGAATCAGCAACAGCACCTGCTCCTGCTGGTGGGGAGCTCTCAAGGTCCCACAGCAGGCCGGGAGCCAGGCTCATAGTGTGGAAACGGCAGCTCTGACCGCCTTGCCTCAGCCCCAGTGCTGAGCTCCAGCCGTGTTTCTAGGTCACGGGCCTGCCCCTTAGCTGTGACCAGCGATAAGGAGGCTCTGAGGGGGTCGTTTCCGAGACCCTTCAGCTGCCATTTGGGGAAGGCACGTACCTGGCTGAACATTCTCCTTCTCCCATCCTGCCCCCTAGGGCGAGGAGGAGGTGATCCTCAAATCAGGACACTGGTGGGAGACGGGAGGGCGTTTGGGTGGGCCAAGAATCAGCAGTGTTCATCACAACTTGGCCTCTCCTTTGTACTTGGTAAACAGCAAATATTTGAATGCGCAACATCTGTGGCACACCTGAAGACGGTTATTTTCAACTCCCAGCTTCAGCTGAATCTCCCCTGCCCACCTTCCCAGGCTCCTTATTCCCCCACAAAACCCCATTATACTCAGTCATTCCCCTGAGGAAGACACTGCAGACACAAAAGTGACCAACACACAACCACGGGCCTGCAGGCACTTCATGTAGAGAAGGACACACACTGAGCAGAAAACTCTTCCTTCCTAGTTCCATCAACACTTGTTTTTATTTATTTACTTATCTTGTCTATTTACTTTGAGTCAGCGCCTCACTCTGTTGCCTAGGCTGGAGTACAGTGGCACACTCATGGCCACCCCAGCATCGACCTGCCAGACTCCCACGATCCTTCCACCTCAGCCTTCCAAGTGGCCAGAACTACAGGCGTGCACTACCATGCCCAGCTCATTTTATTTATTTATTTATTGTAGAGACGAGGTCTCCCCAAGTTGCCTGGGTGGGTCTTGAAATCACAGGCTCAGGCAGTCCAATCTCCTTGGCCTCCCAAAGTGCTGGGATTACAAGCTGAGAGTTTTTATTTCTATAGCTTAATTTTTTTTTTTTTTTTTTGAGTCCGAGTCTCACTGTGTCACCCAGGCTGGAGTGCAGTGGCATGCTCACAGCCACTGCAGCCTCGACCTGCTGGGCTCCGGCAATCTTTCCACCTCAGCCTTCCAAGTAGCCGGAACTAGAGGCACACGGTACCACGCCCGGCTAGTTTTCGATTTTTTATTGTAGAGACAAGATCTCACCAAGTTGCCCAGGCTGGCCTCGAAGCCTCAGGCGCAGGCAATCCACCCGCCTTGGCCTCCCAGAGTGCAGGGATTGCAGGCTGAGCCACCGAGCCCAGCCTATAGCTTAATTCTTATAAAAAGACGACTCTGAGGTCCCTTGGCTGCGGCCAGCCTTGTTGTTTATGTGCACTTGTTGTTTATGTGGGGATGTGCTGTCTGCGCTTCTCTCTGTGTTACTTGGCTTGTTTCTGTTTCTGGGCATGGGTCTTTCTTTGTGCTGGTCCGCTGTCAGCAGATATTACTGGTCATAGCCTCTGCTTTCCCTTCTGCCTCTTTTTACATTTTTATTATCTTGTTTTTTTATGTATTAAAATTCCGGTGGGATCCTCTTCCCTAGGAGCATGGTTTGCCACAACTGGTATGCATTGCTCAGGTTTTCCTGTTGCTAGGGTGAGAATATTCAGGTGCTCAATTCAGGTGTTCAAACTTAATGGCCAATGTGATTGTTTTAAGTGGTGGATGGGGATAGCCCATGAGCACACCTCCCTCACGAATGGCATTAAGGCCCTTAAAAAGAAGCAGCCTTCAGTTGGCTTGGCCTTCAGCCTTCTGCCAAGTGTTCCTCACCTCTGTGGATACAACATTACGGCGCCATCTTGGAAGCAAATAGAGGCCCTCACCAGACAACCGAGCCTGCTGGCACCTTGACCTTGGACTTCTCAGCCTCCAAAACTGTGAGAAATTAAATTTCTGTTGTTTATACATTACCCAATCTCAGGCATTTTGTTATAGCGGCACAAAACTGGACAAAAAGACACATGTTCTTATGGGTATCTACTCATGTTGAACTAATTTGCCATTCACTGAAAGGCATGGTGTGAGGTACACATCCGAGTTTCCTTTTTTCTATACTTTGGTTTAATTATCCTAATTATTCATCAAGAACTGAGCCAGTGAGGGTGCAGGCAGTTGGGGAAGAGGCCTTGGAAAGCCTTCTGGAAGGAGAGATGCCAGGCTGTGGGTTTCCTTCAGGCTCCAGGGCATCGAGCAGGGATGGTGGTGACGTGGTATCTGGGGAGAGCAGCTGGTCCAGGCTTCTGTCCCGTCTAGGAGGTTGTGGGTGTGCATCCAAGCCCTGTTTAACCAGATGATTTCCATGTAGAGTCTGGGGTGAGGGCTCTGAAGTGCTGCCAGGGTTGAGAATCACTGCTCTTGTCACTCCTGCTGGGGCCCCATACCCCACCGCCCTCCTGAGGGTGAATGAGGGCAAAACCTGGCATGGCCTCGTCACCCTTTGTATAAGGTACCATGGGGGACAATGGCAGCCGTCAGCCCTCAAGCACCACTCCGTGCCTGTCCTTCATTTCTGTTCTCCCTCAGTAGCCGGGGTGGGGAGAGTGACTGTTATCTCTGTTTTACTCAGAGGGTAATCATAGAGTTAGGGTCAGAGACCTGCCAGCTAACAAGCTGTATTTGGAGCTTTGGCTGTCTGACTCCAGACTCACCTGGTAATGAACAGGAAAAGCCTCGCTAGGAAGAGATCTATTCCCGCAGAAGAGCTGCATCCAGGGTGTGGAATGCTCCCTCCCAGCCTCCCTGAGTCACACGAGCCACCCCCTTAGAGGAGTGGCTGAGCAGGGGCCATCGAGGGCGGCAGGAAACCAGCAAATCCGCTTTCCCTAGGCTGAGGCCTGGAGAGCCCACCAGAGCCTGCCACAGGGCACTGTCTGGGGAGCAGCGGTCACCTGTAATGCCTTTGGGGAAGTAAGAGGCCTCAGGAACAGCCTGCAGGTGGGGAAAGCTGATTCTGCCAGCTGAGGACACCTTGCAGGGCTGGTTCTGGCCAGGCTGGGAGGACACCCACCTTGATCTCCGGAGGGCTTTTCTCAGGTCCCCGTGTGTCTCGCATGTGTTTTTCTCATGCAGCTGCTTTCCCAGCCCCTGAAAGAGTATGACATCCTGAATGAAGAATGCTGATCTCTGTGCTTATGCAAGGCGTGGTCACATCCCCAGAGTGAGGATGGGGGAATCCTTGAGCAAATGACCAGTCTGTCTCCTACTCTGTTTCAAAACAAACAAACAAAAAAAAGTGTGCGTGGGTATATATGTGTGTTGTGAGTGACAACACCCCCCACTGGGATTACAGTGAGAATTGGAAATAACGTCTGTCAAAGTCCAGCCCATCGCCAGTGCCATCAGTCAGTAATTACTTCCTGAGTGCCAAGTATATGCCAGGCACCGTGCCTACAACAGGGATAAGCAGTGAGCAGATCAGACATGGCCTCTCCTCCGACGGACGGGAGGAAAGTTACAAACCTGCACAGATACGACACAGGGTGTAAGACATCGTGATGTACAGGAAGTGCCAGGTGAGGGTCTGGGAGGGATCCTAACCTGTGCAGAACCCTTCCTTTCATTAAATGTTGACTCCTCCCTCTTGGCTCTAATATAATCTTTCATGCCTTTACCATCAAAGGAACAGAAAGCAAAGCTTTGTCACCGCTCTGCAGAAATCAGAGCAGCAGCTTAGTGTTGGAGTTGGTAAGTTCTAGCCAGGTGGCCTCAGAGCTCAGGGCGCCAGCTTCCCCCACCCAGACACAGGCACCAGCCTTGGTCAAAGGGCAGGGAAGTAGTGGGCAAGGACCCCGGCGAGCAGGGAGGACAAGAAGCACTTTGTGCCCAGCAGGGCGCTCTGCAGCCACCGGGAATGCGACATTCTCAAGCAAGAGCCATGTGCCCGGGGAAGAGTCTGCCCAGAATAGTGATGGGCCCTGCTCACCGTCTGGCTGGACACATGGGGGGCAAGGCTGGATTATGTAGGGCTGACACGGTGGGCAGGCAGGGGAAAGGCTTCATGGAAGAGGTGACGTGGGGAGGAAGGACAACAGCCTGAGCTGAGCCCACCAGTGAGGAGCCATCTGTGGACAACAGGCCCATCCCGTCCCAAGAGGCAACCTTGACTTTAGGGGCTTCAGAAGTCACTGCACTAACCTTGCTCTGATTCATACTGTCCTGCTTTATTCCCGAGGGCTTTTCAGGAGGCATTTTTTTGTGGGAATGGGTAGGGCAAGCTTGGCCTTCATACCCCACCCAGCCAGTGGTATGGAGGGGCAGAGCTTGAAAGGGCCCTGGCGCCCCCGCCCCTCCCTTCTGCCATCAGGCCGTCAGGAGAATGGAGACACCCTGCTCTCCTGGACAGGCAGAGTGGCCCGTCAGGAAGAGCTCTGAGCTGGGTTCTAGGCACAGCCCCCCACGGCCCTACGTGAGCTGAGGAAGGCTGCTGGAACCCTCCGAAAGTTAAAAGATATAAAAGTGATCTGTTCCATCACAGTCGAGGGCCCCAGGATGTGTGGGAAAAGATCATAAATCAATAACCAGGGCCACGTGGTAAGGGAAGGGCAGGTATTTGTGGAAGAGGAAAGCCCATAGGGGCCTCGACCATGATGAATGTTGTAGTGAATAACTCATTTGGAGCTTTGGGGATCCTTTTAGAAGTGGTGTATTTCCCTCAGCTCACCCTGCTGCGAAGGCTTTTCCAAAGATGTGACTCCAGAATCAGGTGCCTATGACCTGCCCAGACAGGCAAGAAAGGCCTCTTGCCATGTTGTCTTCTAGGCAGGGTGGACTCTGGGCCCAGAAAAGCCTGCGTCTCGCTGAGCTGCCAGTGTGGATGGATCAGAGGCTCCGTCCAGCAGCCACCTCCCCCTGGGACATCCGTGGCATCTTTCTACCACCCGCCTCCTCCATAGCCCGGATCCTCCATGATGCTTCTCCCAAGGAAAATAGCTCCCTGCTTACACACTCCAGGGAGAACTCACCATACCTGTGCTGAGGAAGCTTGTTTTCAGGTCTCCATCCCTCCTGAGGGCAGGATTGTGTTGGGTTCATTCCCATGTCCTCCCTGGCACAGTCGAGTGATTTACTGAGTGCCAAGTGTACTTCAGGCACTGCTTGAAACAGAGGTGTCACAATCTTTAAAGTCACTCTCTTTTTCAAGTAAACTTTTTCGGGACGAAATTGCACAGACGTGCAGCTGGACTCAGTGTGAACACACCTGTATAGCCAGCGTCCCAGATGTCCCCTCACCACCGAGTGCACCCTTGTCCTGACTTCTGTTAGCTTGGATTGTTTTGCCTGTTTTGAACTTCGTATCAAGTGCTCTTTTGGAAATGGCTTTTTCCACTCAACATTACATCTATGCAAGGTACCCGTGTGATTTACTCTCATGGCTGAAGAGCATCCTGTTGATTAGATAAGCCTTCATTTTCCCATTCTGTTGTTAGTGGGCATTTGGGCTGTTTCCAGTACTGGCCTAGCACCACTTTTGTTCCTGTCTTTTGGTGAACATATGTGCCCATCTCTGTTGGATATGCACTTAGGAATGACTTTGTGGGGTAAGATGTAGGTGTAACGAGCCCCTTGTTGAATGTATGCATGCCTGCAAGAATGAGCAAGCATTTATAGAGGAACAAGCAGGATGGGAGGTGGGTTTCTCTTGCTCTCACACACAGTCTTCCTGAGTTTGGCTGCAAATGCCAAGCCCAGACATCAGCCTCCTGCCCTGGGCGAGGTCGCTGGCTTTGGAGATGGGCAGGATATACTGTTAGGCGGCTGAGTGGGGCTGGATTGGGCCCTGAGAAGGCCTCAGCTTTACACCAAGACACTTCTCTGTGAGAAAAGCAGTGCTTCCCCCATTCGGGACATCTGTCCACTCAGCACTCTGTGCTGTGCCCATCTCAAAGGTTAGTACTTGGTCCTAGTAGTGTTGGGGGCTCATCCCAGCCTCTAGCAAACTCAAGACCTCAGGGATACCCAAATTGACCTCTTTTTTTTTTTTTTTCATTTAGGAGATATCTTTTTATTTTTTTATTTTTTATTTTTTATTTTTTTATTGTGATATTGAGGGGTACATTTAAGGGTTAGGTACACAAATATGTCTCATTCAGGCACCCTTGTTTGTAAGAAGTGTCCCCCCATCCCCAGACAGGTATTTACTGCCATTAATTGCTT
>CAUYQG010157760.1:0-31533 GCA_963574415.1 Tarsius wallacei | reverse complement strand
GGGAGTGGGGGGGCACACTTCATCAACAAGGGTACCTGCATATTGAACATTTGTATACCTAATCCTGAATTGTACTCCACATCTTTAAAATAAAAGCTTTAAAAAAAACATGCTGAGTTTAACACTGACTTGGGAGAATTTGGAGGATGCATTAGTGACAAGACCACAAGTAAGCACACAAACAAACAAAAAAGACAAGCATTAATTTTAGGGCAAAAATGATTACCAAAAAGAAAGCTCAATTGTAGAATCCCACATCGCTCAGATGTAAATAATGTATACATACTCATAATAATGCAAATACTAAATATTAATCACAAAAATACTTTATTTTTTGTCAGGGAAGTGATGGTATGTGGGGTGTGTGTGTGTGTGTGTATGTGTGTGTGTATGTGTATGTGTGTACACATAAACATATACATGAAGTGGGAGTCAATTAATAATGACTAAATTTTTTTTTAAATAGCAATGCACTCATACTACCAAGAAATATAACAATAAATACTAAGATAGATAGCTAACATTTTTGTAACTTGCAGCTTCTGGAGAGCAGGAAGTGGGGAGCAAGATGATATTTGCAGACTGTGTTTTTTCAACAAGCTCTGAAGGACAATGTAACTCTAAAATCTGTAGGTGTATAATTGTGATGAAAATAACTACTTAAATCTAAAAACACATTTGATATCACAGCATGTAATAAAATAAATCTGTGTTTATATATGTATTTAATAGATTTGTAAGGATTAATTACAGTTAATAATTCTTATTTCTGAAGAGTGGAACTATGGCCAGGAGGAGAGGAGGGGAAGACTTTTATACACTTCAGGAACCTGATTTTATGAATGAGTATATGTTATTTTGTAGAAGCGAATATTATACATAAATTAAAATGTATATACATTAAAAATCGAAATAAAACTCATTGTGAATTAAATAAAATTTCGTTTAATATAAAAGCTTGTTTGTACACAATCATAAACACTGTACATGGATTTTGAAAATCAAATTGCCAGAATTATCCATTTATCTTTTGGACACTGGTTTGGAGAAAATATAATGGCCAGATGCACAGGAACAAAGTCTGATCAAATGACATGTTTGATGAGGTTAAGCAAGATCATTACACATTTTAAAGTGCAGAACCAATTTACGTATTAATCATCATACCTGAAGCAGATGCAGACAAATTGTAAACCACAAAGGGGCAAATGGCAGCCCAGAGACATGCTCTTTTTCAAGACAACTAAGAACCACTCAGAGACTTCCAGAATTGATTATCATTCAAATATATACCCAGACAGCTAAATGTTTGGTTATGGTGAATCTTAAGAACGAAATGTAGCATTTAAATGAAGTCCAGCCTCCCTGAGTTGAGATTAATTGTCCTAAGGGAAGCATATAACATCAGCTAGGTTGCTCAGAAGACTGATTGAATACAGCCAGGTTTCTTGCTTTGATCCTCAGAGAGGCTGCCTGGCTTAGTTCTGTGCCTTAGCCACAGATTGTACTCTGCAGCCCAGCAGTCTTATAACTGCATGCCTTGAGCCACAAAGGAGATTAGACAGGAGAGTGCTATTAATCCATGCAAACTCATTCACATTATCAGATAAAAAGTTCAAATAATGTTCCACTATGTTAGGTAACTAGCAACACATTTTATAAATAGGCAACATATTACTATTTCACCTAGACGTTCCCTTTAGTCCTGCTGCTGGAGATTGCCGCTCTTAAAACATTTCTGCATTCCCAGGCTAAGGTATTTAGACTCTCAAAATTGGAAGAAACCTATAGGTCATTTGAGGCATTCCACTGCATAATACAGAATTTTCTCTATAGCATTTCTGAAAAGATAATGTAGTCTCTGCTTGTTCATTACTGATGGTTGAGGGGGTGAATGATACTCATCATGTCAGATGGCCACTAACTGCACTGTTGGATAATGATAGTTGTTCAAATTTCCCCTATTGATGGGCCCGCGGATTCTAGTTTTGTTCTCTGGCAGAGCACTGGATAATTTTAATCTTTCTTTGGATTGTGTATAGACTCATGTATCTTCCAAAGATCTGCTTTTTTCTATTCTTTATGATCTAGATATGTTCTGGATTGTCAGTGTCCCTTTGAAAAGGTGATGCCCAGACCTGAATAGAAACCTTGAGATATGGTCCTCCTTGGCCAACAACCCTCTTTCTCTTGACAATTTTTTTGCCTGTGTCATTCTATGAAGTCAACATAAGGAAGGAGAGCCACTGGCTGCGCTAATCCCAGTGTGGCTTAAATTGGTTTGCTGAATCTCACCTTGTTCTTTCCCCTGGGATATAAGAGCTACTAGCGCAACGAATCAAAGACCAAATTAAAATATTGAGCCTATTTTGAGAAAGTGAATAGCTCTAGTAGTGTCTATCAAATTCTTTTTGTGAGTCATGTGGCTTCCAGTCATTGCTACCAACAAAACTGGAGGACCGAATCCAAGTTATCAAAGGGTAGATCATTAGAAATAACTTTTTAATGATAGATTCCAGTGCAATTATATAACTGAGTGATGTTTTTAAAATAAAACTTTTTCTATTCTCATCTATTTATGTGAACAAGTGTTTCTTAGTTATTACAGTCATAAAAACAAAAAAAGCAATGATATCAAGGCTGAATCCTGTTTTATTCTATCAATGAATAACATTTGCTCGTGAGTTTATGAATTAAGTTTTTAAAAGCTCAATTCATCTTATCAAGAAATACAGCTTCACTGCAATTTTGCTTTTTATGCTTAATAAATGTGCTTTCAAATTTGTAATACTTAATGCTGTTTTAGTCAATTATGTAAAAATAATAATTGTCTTAACTCATTCTAGACCAGGCATGTCCAATCTGCAGTCCATGGGTCACATGTGGCCCAAGATAGCTAGTAATGTGGCCCCACAAAATCTTTTAACATCGTGTGTTTATTTTCTTTGTTACTTCATGTGTAGTTCCATTTTTGAAGTGCACACTCATGCCTTTTTCATGACATCACTTTTTGGCAGTAGTAGTTTTGTGAGCAGTAGTTTTCAATTATGAAGCACACTAAAAGAAAAATTCGAACAAACATTTGTGTGTGTGTGTGTGTGTGTGTGTGTGTTGGAATCTCAGTCTGTTACCCAGGCTGGAGGGCAGTGGCACGCTCCCGGTCATCTCAGCCTCGATTTGCTGGGCTCCAGCGATCCTTCCACCTCAACCTTCCACGTAGCTGGAGCTACAGGCGTGCGCCACCATGCCCGGCCAATTTTTTGATTTATTGTAGAGATGAGGTCTCACCAAGTTGCCAGGACTGGTCTTGAACCCATAGGCTCAGGCAATCCTCACACCTTGGCCTCCCAAAGTATTGGGATTATAGGCATGAGCCACTGTGCCCAGCCTCGAACAAACATTTTTGATGAGCACCTTGAATTGCAGCCACTTCCATTGAACCAGACATTAATAGATTAGTTTTGCAAAAACAAGGCCAAATTTTCCACTAGTTTTATATTGTTCTCATTCTTCTAAACTTTATAATAAAAAGTATAAAAAATAAAAGTCTTATTGTTTATATACATTAACTATATTATATATTTATGTGTGACCTAGGACAATTTCTCTTTACTCAGTGCAGTCCTGGGAAGTCAAAAGGTTATTCGATGTGGCGCAGGGAAGCCAAAAGTTTGAACAACCCGAACTAGACTATTTTAAGCACTGAAAATCTTATGGTACAGGAATTTTTTAAAATGTATATTTATATTTATATACATATTATTTTTAAACTGTCATAGAAAGATTAGTAAAAAACTTTCAAACATCAAAATATAGAAAAAACAAAAATATAAGTTCTCATAGGAAAATCAACAGCAAAAATTCTATATAAAGAGGAACATGTATTTTTTAACTGAATAATTATGAATATTAATTTATTACATTATGTAAATTCCATTAAATACATTCATTTAAAAGTTGAAGTCACCATTTTATTTCTGTCAATGTTATCAACACATAAGAAATGATATTCTTCAAAACTACTTATGATTGAAATTTGCAGATGCCAAACTAAAACTGTAGGAAGAAGCACATCTTTTTTAATGAACACATGTCACAAGACTAAGCACATTTTAGGTTGTTTTCCTTTACGTAAGCAAAAGGGTTAAAAACCACTTCCCTAAGTCTTCTACTAGGAAGCCTGGTGCTACTCATCCTGAACTAAGTAGGAAATAAACTGTTGAAAGGGGCATCTCAGCCACTCCATCCTTAAGAGCCTTTGGTTGAAGGCAAGATGATGAAAGCTGAAGCAATACACTCAATAGTCAGCAGTGGGGTGGTCATGGAGCAGTGGGACAGAGCCAAGGGTAGTAGAGACAGACTTATACATAGCTCACTTATACACACTGCAATAGACAGTACCAACTAGATTTTTCCTAATGATATACAACTGATATTTCCTCCATTTACCATGTAAGTCAAGTATTTGACTTACTGCAAGTAAAGAAATACTTTAAGCATAGTTCCAGCAGAATATATATTTCACCTACTTGTATGCCTTTCAAATTGTCAAAGGCTTAATGACTGTCAGAACTCCATTTGTGGGTTCTCTACGGCCAATTTTAGTCATACTGCACTTAAATGATTGAAACCACTCCTTGCTTATTGATTTTCCATACCACAAGAAATGAAACCCTGTCTCTCATGGAGTTTTGGAAAAGCAGATAGAGATGCTGCCACAACCTTTGATTTAATTTGAGGGCCTCATTTCCTGCCTGATTGAGCTCATGTACTTTTATGAAAAATTATTCAGCCTCATCAAAATAGCCTCATGAGTCAGTCCTTTTAGACAAACTCGAGTGAGGGCACTAAGCATCTCCTACCCAAGGAAAGGATGCCTCACTTAGCAGGGGCCAGCAAGAAGCATGTGCAGCCTGGTTTCTATGACTCAGTCATGCCCTTGAGAAGGGAAACACCTTCAGCTTCAAAAAAGGTAGAATGCTCATTTGACAACTAACAATAAATAAATTTCAGAAATTCCTTGACTTTCACCTACTTTTCCAATTGTTTTTAAATAAATTGCAGTTATTGTAGTCTTGGCTATATCTGGACAAGTTGGCCTACCCTGAATTAAAATTACACACACAGACACACACACACACACACGCACGCACATGCACACACATATATATAAAAAAATAGTAGAATTAAATTTTTCTTCCCCAGAACCAATATTATCACACTTCATTAAATAAGGAAGTTGTATACTACATTGTCTCCATAGTTCCTTCTGATTCTATCATTGGTAATCTATTCTTCTACATGTGGCAAAATTGATAGAAAACTGTCATTGGAATTATGCGGTAAGGTAAACGGAGACTCACTGAGTTCAGATTGCCTAGTCAGAAATGATAATGGTAAAACCAAGGTTAGAATCTTTGTTCTAATTCTTCCACTAGTTCTGCTAGTCCACCATTTTTCATGCCCTTGTTTCTGCTGTCTTTGTGTATGAAAGAGATATGTTGTTAAAATCATGGAAGAATCCTCCCTCCCTCTGGCAGTTCTCTTCATTAGCAAATCTAACAGACACCTCCTCTCTTCCTGGCCACCTCCACTGTAGAGGCCAGAGAACCTAAAAGCACTCTCTTTTCAAGTCATCATTGCAGTAATAGGTGTTCATGTTACACAGGTCTGGCCGATAAAATGCAAGTGGGTGTCTTCAAAGGACTCAAGAGAAGAGTTTTGCCTTTTTTGATAAAGGATGTATAGAACTAACCTTGTCTTTTTTTTTCTTCCTGCCTTTAATACAAATATGCAAACTGAGTCGGCAATCTTGTGAAGTGATAAACATGAAGAAATATTCAAAAAATTATAGCAATACCTGGCAAGTTTGGGCCACTGAACTATTACCAATAATTACCTATTTCCAGATTTCTTTTTATATAAGAAAAAAATAACTTCTTTGTTTAAGCCACTGTATTTGTATTTTCTGTTCTGTTCTGTGATCATTTCTTACTGACATTTCTGTTTTCATAAATGTTTGCATAAATGTGTACTCTATTACAAAAAAGATCCAGGATATCACCTTTTGGAGCCCAAACTGAGGGTGTGTGCCTGATGGCTTAGGCCACCTGAAGAAATTTGGGAAGTGTGTTCTCCACATCTGCTGACTGTCTTTCTGATTCTCTTCTTTACTTTCAAATTCACTCCCTGTGGTGGGTTGAATAGTGATTCCTAAAAGATATGCGCAAGTCTTAACCCTTGGTACCCATGAATGTGACCTTATTTTAGAATTGGCTCTTGCAAATATAAGTAAGTTAAGCATCTTGAAATGAGATCATTCTGGATTTAAGGTGGATCCTAAATCCAATACTAAGTGTTCTTACAAGAGAAAGGAGAGGAAGCTTTGTCAAACTCAGATTCAAAGAGAAATAGGCATGTGAAGGTGGAGGCAAAGAATGGAGAGCAACCACTAGCCAAGAACACCCAAGATTGCCAGCATTCACAAGAAGCTAGGAGAGAGTAATGGAATTGATCTCTCAGAGCCTTCAGAGGGAGCATAGCCCTACTGACACCTAGATTTCAATCTTTTGCTTCTAGAACTGTGAGATAAATTTCTGTTATTTGAAACCCCTAAGTTTGTGGTAATTTGTTAAGGAAGCCCTTGGAAACTAACACAATCTCAAAGATGCCTAGTGCTTTGATGCTGTTTAAAAAAAAGTATAAAATAGAAAGAGTAAGCCCCACTTAACACTTAACATGTTGAGATTCTAGGCATCAGTATGCTGCTCTTTAAATCACGTTCAGAGCTCAAGGCTGCTCTGGCAAACTTTTTAATTTTTCATAAAATTTGTACTGTGGAATATAGCATAGATTTGAAAGGACTGACAGCGTACTAAGAAAATTACCATTTCCTTAAGTGCCCTAGTAGCTATCTGTTTTGATTTTTGTTTTTTTAGGAGAATGAAAGTAAGGAGTGGGCAGACCCTCTGCACAAACCCAGGCATTATCAAGAATCTTATCTGGAAACAAATAATTGAATTTAGGGACTGTCTGGAAATCAGTGGGGTAGTTTATTATTATCAGGGGAACAATGGGTAGGGGATGAGGAAGAATGTCATTTAATTGGTGAAGGTGTTAATTGTTCTGCAGTTCCACAGAAGTCTACTCAGGATGCCTCAAAATCAGGCATAGTCTCTCTCTAAATATCCACATCACCCTGAGAAACAGTACCCCAGAGGATCCTAGGAAAGAGAACACAGTATCCCACTTCCATTAGGCAGCCTTTTGGATCACACACCTTGTCCCTGTGTCCACAGTAGATGAGGATTATCCTCTTCCACATTAGGTCGGGATACATTGGCCAGGAGCATGGCCTTAGGTTTATGCCAAGCCTGCCTTCTTCTCACTTCCTTTGCTAGGGAAAGAAGAAAGACTTTAGCAGATTCAGCAACTAATTCCTTGTTAGTCAAGAGTAAGGGGCTGCATTTTATTTTAAAAGCTCTCTTCTTCTGTTATGGATTCTAGCAGAGGCCATATCAAAATTATAATTAATGAAAGAAATGTTAATTCAAGTTATCTATTATTTAATGAGTTCATGATTCATTAACTTGAAAAGAATCCATTTGTTTTCATAAAATGAATCTCAATGATGGAATTATATATCTATTTAGTATGAATGATGATAGTACATTTAATAAAATTAGAACAATTTTTTGGTAAATTTTATAGATTAGGATGAATTAACAATGGTTATATAGAATAGTTTTACATATCATATATGTAAATTACACTGTTATAATAATTTAAATGTTTTAACAAATAAAATTATAGCACCCGATTCTTAGTCTTATAAGAAAAGTTTTCCAAGTCATCAAAATGAGCCAATAAAAATTAAAGTATTCCTACTGTCAAATATGCTTACAAACTTTACCTGTACAATGATCACTTATATACCTAACCCTGCATTGTACCCCACATCTTAAAGGAAATAAAAGAATAGCTAAACTGTATTTGGGGGGGAAATACATGGTGGTTTTATTTCATCTGGTTTGATGTAATTTTTTTTAATGAGCATAATCACTCTGAAGTCTGTGATATTCTTAAGAAACAAATACTGTATATATGATTCCATACATCATGCAGTGCAATGGTAAATTGTGCCTTCAAGGAAAAAGCAACAAGGCAAAGAAAGAAGGGGATGGCTGAGAAGCTCAGTCCAAGACAATTGCTAGTTCATGGAGACATCATTTGTCTCAATTATTTTCTTTTCCTACATAGAGGAAAGGGCATTGTTTTAGAATTACTGAAAACCAATCGCCATAACCATAGGTATTTCAGCCACCATATTACAGATGATAACTATTTTGCCTTAAAACAGAGCATATGATTTATAGAGCATTTATTTTCCTATGAGGCTCTCAGAACAACAAAAATTGTATTAATGGCCCAAAGAAGGAGGCTATTTTGTACCAACTATGGTGTTACTCTCTCTAAATATTTGTTTTTGTCCATGATCCCTGACTCATAATTCCCATAACATGGTTCTTGTTATGTTGGAACACTTGAGCAGGCCTCAGGAAACAGAATCTCTATCTTTCTGACCTTCTCCTATCCTACTTCCACCTGTCCAATACACAACTCTAATCTGATTGTGATTCAAAAGACCCTCATTTCAGAAAGGGTTCTGTCCCAAACCCTAGAGGAAGCAATGATACACAGAGAGGCCAAAAAAAAAATCTGAACAGATAGAATTTGCTGGGTTTAGAGCACATTGTTGTTTTGTCCAATCACATTCACTGTGGTTGTCAATCATGCCTATGTAATTAACCCTCCGTAAAAACCCAAAAGGACAGGGTTTGGGAAGTTTCCAGACAGCTGAACACATGAAGGTTCCCGGAGGTTAGTTCACACAGGGAAGGCATGGAAACCCTGAGCACCTACCCCCATACCTCATCCCACACATTTCTTTATCTGGATCCTTTGTAGTGTTCTTTATAATAAGCTGGTTAATGTTAATAAATGTTTCCCTGAGTTCTGAGTCACTCCAGAAAATTAATCAAGCCTAAAGGGAGGGTTATGGAAACCCCAACTAGAAACTAGTCATTCAGAAATTCCAGAGGTTCAGACTTGCACTGATGTTGGGTCGAGGGCAGACTGGGGGACTGAGCCCTCACCCTGTGGGATCTGATGCTATTTCCAGGTAGATAGTATTGAATTGAATTGGAGGATGCCCAGTTGGTGTCCACTGCTTAGTATGTGGGGAAGACCCCAGATATTTGGTCACAGAAATCTTCTGTGTTGATGATTATTGTGTTCATGTGAGAACAGAGGAAAAAGATAGTTTGAGAGAATTTTCCATAAACCAAGTAAAACTGAGGTATATAGATACATGAAATGATATACCTCAGTTAGCTACAGGAATAGAACTGGAAAACAGATATCCAATGATCCATCATTAAAATGCTAGAAAGTTCCTTTAGGGAAAATAGGAAGAAAAAGAGAATTCCATAAGGAAAAGAGAAAACATTTGGTATGCATTTGTAGATATTACTCATTGAAAAGGGAAAGTCATGCAAAAATGCCATGATTTTTCCTGAAAACTTGACCTCTAACTCTGCTTGTGGATAAAGGGATTTTCTTCTGACTGTGCTGCCATCCAGGATTGTTTTGGGTCAATATCCTTCAGACCGTGGCCAACTCATTGTATATTCAGCTGTAACAGTGTATGAACCCCTAGTAAGTTAATTCACAAGGCATCCTGTAAATGGGGTCTTTTCACATTATAATGAGCCACATGTTGATGTGGAAAAACAAAATACAGATTTGCAAATGTGCCTAGTAAGTTAAATAGATAAAACATACTCTCTAAAAATATACATTGATGTCTACATCATTTGGATTTCCTAACTATAACTACATTAATTGATAAATTATAAATATCCATTTCAGGGACACGTGTAGACTTAGTGTTAGGCCTGGTATAGGTACAGGAAGTAAATTGAGTCAGAACATAAAAAAACCCTTTCGTATGGTAGTTTATGAAAGGGACAGAATTCATCATTCCAAGCATAATATAACAAGCACATTTAGCTTTTTTCCTACCTTTTCTGAGTATCACCAAGAAGTCTATGAGTTTACATATAATAGACGATATGGAATTGGTTGGTTGGTTAATGAATTTCTTCATTCATCCATTCACTTAACAAATAATGATTGAGAACCTTCTGTGGTAAACGCTTCGATGGAAACACATATGACACATATGAAGAGGACACAGGACCTTGACCTTCAGACGCTCACAGCTAGTTGGGGAGATAGACAATAATAGATAATTAGTAACAATGCAATAATGATAAGTTCTGAGGCAGTGGTATGGGGATGCAAAGGAGAAAATGCTCAGCCCTGCTTGGGCCAGTCAAGTAGTTTTTTCCAGAAAGGAGGCTGCTTTGGGGCTAGAAAAAGAACACAGAAGGAAGGGGACTGGAGATCAGGGAATTCCAGACAGAGAAAATGACGCAAAAAGCCATGAGAGTATGAGGTAATTCTGGATTACAAATTCTGAGGACTTTCTATGGTCCAGGTGCTATTCTAAGCATGTTCGTGTATTGACTCATTTAATTTTCACAACAATTCTATGAGGTGGGTGAATTTATTTTTATAGGATATGAAAACTGAGGTCTAGAAAGGCCCAGACGTTCTCCTGAGATTTCAAGGGTGGCAACAATGACACAGCTGGACTTCTAGGAGAAGCAGTCTATCTTCAGGGCCCTCGCGGTCCAACACCACACTCCTGATTCTGAGATTGGACATGCAGAGTAGTTCGATGTGGCTAATGCTTAGACAGCGTGAAGAAATATGGAAGGAACCAGAACCAGAAAGGGAGCACGGGCACCGTCCATCACAGTCTCAGGCCTCAACAGCTGACAAGTGAAAATAGCCAGAGTAGAGCAGCTTGTAGAAACAGCCATTGTTTGATGCTCCACTATCATGAAGGCCAGAGAACAAAAAGCAAGAATCAAGGAAACATTCATCACTTGCTATAACGTTGGTCTAATTACCTGTACAGATGAATGCGTCTCAACCACCTAGAGTTGTTACACTGGTTTTTGTTCTTTTGTGACATTTGTATTCTCTAGCCAGTCTCCCTCAAGTGTTATATGACATGTATTTATTTTCAATACAGGTGTAGTATTGGGAATTGTATGACACTGCTTAACATACCAGGAGATATCCTGAGGTGTGACAATTACCAGAATGGATGCAAGGATTTCATTGCTCCGTTTCTCATGGCATAACACAAATGCCCAGAGTTCCCTATATCCTTAGTCACTCATTAGTTTGTAAAGAAAAAAAAAACTTTGTTAATAGTTTTGAATCTTTCCTCACTATGGTAGCAAAATGTGCGCAATATTGCATGACCCACCACTTTCTTTTAGCTGCATTAAAGGTTAGTGTCCAACACGACTTTGTGATAGTTGAAAAGAAGCAGTGAAAGGAGGCTAGACAGACCTGAGCCAATTCTCTCCCATGGGATCTTGTGAACTGATTTACTCCTTGGGCTTTGATTTTCTCATTTGTAAAATGAATCTTGATGGAAGTAACTTCTACAGTTCCTTCTAGCCTCCACATTTGATGACAGTGGTGGTATGGTCTCGAAATAAAACAAAATATATGGACAGACCATTTGTCAGAAGCCCAGTATAGCCAAAAGGTGACACTACCACATGTGTAAACTTTAGCCCTCCAGGCCACTCAGAGCTCTCTTTCCCAGACTATTAGTGTGGGATGACATTTAATGTTCTTCTTCCCAGATAGGTCTAGAATAAAATGAAAAGTACATTTTTATTACATTTCCTTTAGTACTTGTTGAGTGGTTTACCTTCTTGATGTACTATTTTTTCAAATAATAAAAAAAGTTGTTAAAAAATATATATCTTCTTCATCCAAACAAGCCTGCTTTTTTGACTCTGGATATGATAGCTTGTTGCTTATTTGCGCTAGTCAGGATTCAAAAACAGTACATGCTTCAACATCCAAATTATGTCACACAGACTGGTCATTTTTATCCTAATAATGTCTCAGGCTGATCACTTTCACACTCAGCACTTCCAACCTCTCTCAAATTCTATACTCCTTTTACAGAATGCTTTGTACTCTCCTGTGACCTCCATTAAACATCAATTCCTTCGAGGACAGGGATGTCCACTTTCACCTATGTATGACCCTTGAGTGGGATACAGCTTTGACTAAAGTTCAACAGAAAGTAGGATCTCCATTTTGTGGCCAGGAGTACCCCAAGTGTGCAGGTTTCTAGAGCTCCAGGAGTCTTCCCGAGTGTGGGACCACAGACTTCATGATATTATCTGCAGGCAGATCATGGGAATATTGAGAACCTCTCTTTTTTTCTTTATTTTCTTTATTTCAATAGCTTTAGGGGGTACAAATAGATTTTGGTTTCATGGTTGCATTGTATAGTGGTGAAGAAGTCTGGGCTTTAAATGTATCTACCATTCCCACTTGTGGCCATTGTACCGCATGGGTAATTCTTCGTCCTCCACCTCTTTTTCCCCTCCCCCTTGAATCTCCAATGTCCATTGTACCGTTCTCCTATGCCTTTTCAGATCTTTAGTTTAGCTCCCACTTATAAGTGTTTGGTTTTCTGTTCCTGTGTTAGGAGAACCTCTCTTGACTTTTCCTCAAGCATCTGCTACAATGACTTCTCTTGACTAAAGACATGTGATCCCCAACCATCTCCCTCATTCCAGTGCATTAGTCAGGGATTGTGTATGTAGCAGATGCTTAATACAATACTGATAAAGTCAGTCAATAAACCTCACCTCTTTATAATTCCTACTTTTCTTTCTTGCTCATACAGGATGTTATGGGTTGAATTGTAACCTCCCATCCCTCCCCCAACAAATTCACGTGTTGCGTATTTGGAAAAAGAGTCATTTTAGATGTAATTCATTAATCCTTGGGGGTAGGTGCTAATTAAATATGATTCATAAAACAGGAAATTTGGACACATAGATGCATACATATACATGGAGACTATCATGTGAACATAAAGATGTTCATTTACAAGCCATAGAAAGAAGTCTGGAGCAGATTCTTCCATCTAGCTCCTCAGAAAGAACCAACCTGCCAATACTTTGATTTCAGATTTATAGCCTCCAGAACTGTGATGCAATAAACTTTTGTTGCTTAAATCACCCAACTGTGGCACTTTTTTACAGCAGCTCTAGCAAACTGACACACAGGGTCATGGTGGATTTTCAGGCTTCTTTCTGACTCTGCCTTTGAGAACTGCCCCACGTTTTAAGACTGTGGAAAGGTGAAAGAAGGATAGTCTCAAGAGAAGGTTTCTTTCTACCAGTGTCTCTGTTTTTAATCTCACATTCTGAATTCCTGTGATCCTCTCCTTTGACCCTTTAAGAACCTGTTGGAATTCTCTCACCTAGTCTGGGACTGATTCCTGAGTTCTCAGACTGCTACTGGATCCTGAGGACTTCTCATAGGACTGAGACCAGAGATCACAAATTCACAGCCTGAGGGTCCAATCTTATCTAGGAAGAAGTTGTTGGTTCTACTCAAGAGATTTTTAGTTTCTTTACAAGTTTAAATTTAGTTACAACATTTACAGTGATCATACCAAAATATTTCTGTCTTAAACAGTAAATTGGAGAATTTGACAACACTGAGAAATATTGCCTATGATTATTGCAAAATTGACCCAGGACAATATGACCATGTACAACTCTTGGGTTCTTTTAATAGGTAGACGAAACCATCAAAAACTTTGAAGAAGGTGAGAGTTAGCTCTTCTTCCCAATGTCACAGGAAGTTTCAAAGCAAATACTACTATAGTATATCATTTACTAAATAAATATTTGCTAGCAAGCTATCTATTCTGTGGCATCGATGAAGTCCTACCTATACTCTCAGAAATTTTTGGAGCCCTGAGTGCACCTCAAACAAAAGTTTTACTCGAGGAAGACGTGACAAGATCCCAGAGGCATGATTCTAGCACCATTTGTGTCAGTACTGGGTGAACTTCGTTGTTCAGACCCAATGACTAAATGTAGGTATCTGCGTTAGGTGCCATCTTTGTAGGTAACAGGCCACGGGTTCCACCAGCTTCTACATGGTTTCCATACAACTTTGGGGAATGTCTTCTCAATAGGCTTTAATGCTACCAGTAACAGCCTGTTTCTTCAATTCATTATGCTAATAAACAAGTCACTGATTTAAAAAATGAATTTTTGACATTCAATATGTTTATGAGCTGAATTTCTACATTGATCTGACAGAAACAATGGTAGCAGATATTTCTGGAGTGTGATTTTTAAAAACATGTTATCGACGGACTAATCCTGCAGTGTGAATTATTTACTGATCATGATGCCTGCCGCACCTGGTTAGCAGCTTAACCTTACCCACACAACATAACGTATTGTCTTGGCTACAGTTCTTTATCCCGGCTGCACATTAAAATCACCTGGAGAGTTTTAAAAAGATTCCAATACCCAAGCACTACCCCCAGAGATTCTGATTTAATGGGTCAGGGGCAAGGCCCAGACATCAGTATATTTTAAAAGGTCTTCAGATGATTTTAAAGCCTGACAATCACTGGTTTCTGCTAAAGTATTTTATAATGTATTACTGTCATGGTAACAACAATTAGCCAGAGCTAAGTGGAGGCTCCTCTGCTTCAATGGCATGGTGTTCTGCAGTGACCTCACACACACACGAGTTAACCCTACGAGGTGTTTGGTCCTTGAACAGCCCTGGAACCTACAGCAGATCTACTTCTAGCCTTCAAAACGCTTCTATGCTCTTCTAGAACCAGTTCTTTTTTTTTTTTTTGAGTTGGAGTCTCACTCCGTCGCCCAGACTGGAGTGCAGTGGCCGCTCCCGGCCACCGCAGCCTCGACCTGTTGGGCTCCGGCGATCCTTCCGCCTCAGCCTTCCGAGTAGCCAGAATTACAGGCGCGCGCTACCACACCCGGCTAATTTTTTTTTGATTTATTGTAGAGATGAGGTTTCGCCTGCCCAGGCGGGTCTCGAATCCACGGGCTCAGGCAATCCACTCACCTCAGCCTCCCAAGGCGCGGGATTACAGGCTGAGCCACCGAGCCCGGCTTAGAACCAGTTCTGTGTAATCAGTTCAGCCTTTACTTGCCAGACCCTGGCATGATATAAAGCAAATAAAGAGAAGTAAAAAAGAAAAATTAGAAAATGACACTTTCATGCAAAAGAATAAAATACTTTTTCACTCAAACAAATTTGCTTTAAAAATTTCATGCCCAAAAAATGCTTGAGAGGTTCCAGGATAGCTCTAAAGAAGATTTTAATTTTTCTGAGTTTTTGCATCTTCTCCTGAAGAAGCTGTCCCCAGGTAGATAGCAGAGATGCAACAATTAGGCTTATTTCAGTTGTGATTGACTAAGAAACAGGAGGTTATAGGGCTGTAACTTGTCTTTGACTTGAGCACACTTTTATACAAGAAAAATTTTGTTATGGAAAAGTAATAGTTATTTATCTTAAAAGTAATTTAGTTATTTATCTTACGTATTTATTTCTATCAATTACTTATATTACTTATTTTTCCACTAATGATGCTCTTTCACCAAATTTCAGTAAATTGACAAAAAAATTTCTATTTATGAATGTGTTATATAGTCACTTACATTTCTATGTACAAGTTGTGCTTATTCTAAATATTTTTTTTTTCCTACTTTCTGGTTGTCTACGCTATATTCATGGCTTCTCCTCCCTTCTATTTTAGCTTGTATCAGCTGTTAGCTAGAATAATCATACTCTAACTTCCAGTTAGGGGATGAGGGTTCAAGAGAGAAAGATTTAGAATTCCTTGGGTTAGAGCCAGGTAAATGTACTTAGAAAAAATTTCTAGGTAATTTTTATATTCAGCATCAATCTCGCGCCTTTGGTTCTTCCCCAATCACCCAATCTCTATACCATTATTGAAAAAAAAATAATACATACATACATATATACATACATGCATAAATAATAAATAGAGAATCATTGACCATAAACTCCAGGGCTTTAGTTTTTAAACACCTTAGTGATTTCTCCGCTGTCATTCTGCCACTTAATGCTCTAGTCCAGACTTATTGTTATGTGTTCAAAATAGGAATTTCAGCCATCTCTCCTCTACTCTTTCCCAGTCATGATTCTCAACTTTTATTGCACATTGAATTTCCTGAGAAGCTTTTTAAAATGCCCAATGAATGAGATGCACCACAGATCAATTAAATCAGAATCTCTGGAGGCAAGGCAGGACCCAGCAATTTTTAAAGCACCCCAGGTGATTTCAATGGCTGAGAAGCACTGCTGTAAATTAACAAACGAACTACTTCCAATCCACTCATCAAGTCTCCACAAGAAGCTCAAAGTTCAATGATTCTTAGACTATATTATGGAAAAGACTTTCCCTAGAGTAGGGTGCCTAGATTAGCAAATAAAAATACAAATTCGGTTACATTTGAATCTCCGATATACAAAATATAATTTTTTTAGTGTAAGCTTGTCTCATTTGGGTTATCTAAAACTCAGACTTGAATGAGCATCTTGTATTTTATATGATAATCCTACTCTAGGGAGTTTATAGCAGTGTAAATTCCTGAGCTCCATACCAGTTCAGTAGATCAGGAGTGGGTCAAGCTATCAGGTGATTTTGTTGCAGGTGATGGGTCACACTTTTAAGAATATTGTTTTTTATTACCTCATTTTTCCATTAGTGGCTAGTGTCTAACATTTCTGGCCTCTTAAAAGTATTAAAATAAAACATGAGCAAAAATTGAGAAGCTGAATAGATCTCTTTTCAAATAGTGACTCTCATTGTTCAATCAATTCAGGGACTAAAACTAGAGTTTAGTCACTGACGGTGTAAAAAATTCCCTTGACATTTAGACAATAAACATTTTGAAAGCACCTATTTACTTCACATTCCATCTGAACTAGGCAATGAGAATGCTGAGACCCTATCTATGCCCACAAGAAATGTGATTGCACCAAACATCGTTGGGGTTAGAACAGAGAGATGATAACTTCATCCAGCAAAGGTAAAGAACTTGCTAAGTAACACATAGATTTAAAAAATTTCAGCCATTCAATTCTTTCATACTTTATAATAGGAGTCCATGATGTGCCAAGATTTGTGTTGAGGGTTGGACTCAAACAAACACAATATGATCCCCGAATAGGGCAGCAATTCTCAAACTTTTAGTCCCAAGATCACTTTATACTCTTAAAAATTATTGAGAGTACCAAAGAATCTTTGCTTATTTGTTTAAATGTTTATTTATTAATTCATTTAAGATTAATAATTGTAAACTACTAAAATAACATTTTATAAAAAATAATTACACTCATAAACAATAGTGAAATTGGTGGCACTATTTTTTCTTTGAAAATTTTCTTAATTTCTAACTTAACAGAAGATAACTGGAATCTTATATCTGCTTCTACATTAAATCTGTTGGGTTATGTTATTTTGGTTGAAGTATATGAAGAAAATATGGCCTCCCACAGACATGGAAGTTCATTTGAACACAAGCTGCACTGAGAGAGCTCACAGTGTGGCAATGTGGTGGGTGACTGAGGGGGGATCACTGATTAGATTTTATTACATATCTTTGCCTATTAAATATTTTTATCAGGATTATACACACACACGTTATTATTACTCAAGGCAAAAAAATTCACTTATGCCACGGTACTTTAATTATGGAGAATATAAATCCATATTTCAAATAATCTTAATAAAAACTTTACTTTTTATTTTCCCTCAGATCTTGACAGATGATTTCATAACACGGCTGATGGGAGTGAAAGTGTCAGTTCTGCCATTTTCTTACTGTTTGCTTATGCTTTCATTATTAGCATTTATGTTAATATGTTATTCCTATTTAAAAATCTTTTCTAGGGTAGCTATCCATTTCATGAAAGGTATTTTAGCTAACTCAGAAAATATAATTTATATGCCTACAGGAAGACTGAGCTAGTGAAGTCACCACTATTATTTCTGTAGCATCATGGAATCCCAGAACACCTTGGACAGCAAAACTGACATGTTACCATCTGATGAAAGAACAGAGGAAAGACTCCAAGATCAACAAGTATATTAGATATGAGTCACACTTAATTTATTTTTTCTTATTTTCATTTCCTTCTAAAAAAACAAGGTTTAATTTCCCCCACCCCATGCAAGGTGTGTGGTTTGGGGCACACTCTCAGGGAAGATCACTTTGGAAAAAACTGATTGGAGCTGGGTTGATCACAGCCCTGGAAGACTGCAGATGCAATGGAGCATTCATCAGGATCCCTAGGGCACTGTGGGAGTTTCAGGAAAAGTCCGCTGGAGGAAGGAATACTTGCACTAAGATTTGAAGAACAAGAAAATAGGGTGTGTTGGTGGTGCAGTAGGGCATTCCAAACAAAGGGAAATTATATATTGCTATTTTAACGAGTGATTTTGAAATCTCCTTCACTGAACAACTTAAATAAAAATAAATACCACTAATTGATTAATGATTAGGGACCAGTCCTTGCTAAGTGTTGCACATACATTTGCTCATCTATTATCCCAACAACTCAATGAGTTGGGTCACACCTGAGGAATAGAGACTCAAAGACTTATTTAAAGAATGCAAGATACCCAAGACAGCTAGTGGCCAGCCAAACCATAGTAATAAGACTTGTGTTCTTAATTGTTGAATGATATTGCCTCCTAAATGCCTGGCCAAATAAGTCTAAATTCTTATTATTGGGATGCCAAGAGGTGTTATTCATTTATTCACTGAGTATGTGCTTATTGAACTAGAACCATTACATTTGTCAACAAGTGACATGAATTCTTGACTTCATAGAGCACATGATAGTGTGAAATGGGGAAAAAAAGTAAAATGATTACAATAATTTCAAAATGTGGTTAGTGCTATGAAGACAAAAAACAGGCTGAGAAAGAGATCGAATACTCCAATTGGGTAGTCAAAGATGGCATCTCCAAGACGGCATTTAAGTTGAGATTTAAAGGATGAAGATGCTGTTGCCACACACCGAGAATGAAGAAGCACCATTCTAGAGAAGGGCATGGGCATATCCAAACGCCCTGCTGTGGGATAGTCATCCACAGAAACCAACTCCTGCCTTTGGCCACAAGGGGAAACAAATAGAGAAGGTGGCTGGCCAGGCAGGGTGTTCTGGGAGACAAGCTGTAGCTCTGTGGTTTGTATTCTGCGTGTTACGTCTCATTTGATTCTTCTTCAAGTAATTGGGGTATTAAAACATAAACTTGCCATCTGAGCCATGACCACTGTGTTGTCATCTAGAGACTTTTATCATCTTGATAAGATCACTCAGGCATGACATGTGAACAAGGTACAGCTTGGCCTGCACTCAAAATGAAAATCTGATACAATTTGCAAGGTAAAATGGAGTTGAGCAATCAATTAAGAGAATACAGGCATGAAAATCTAAAGTTATATGAGAAGGTAGAAAGAAACATTTATTTCTAAGATGCATTTAATAAAACAGTATATTATTCATTTGTCACATTTTCATAGAATTACATTATCTCTAAAATAATATTCAGAAATATTAAGTAAGACTTTGCTGTGTAATAACCTACTACACGATATTAAAAATCCAAAAGACAAAAATACATGTTCACGATTGCTGTACTAATGATGAATATTAGATCGTGCTCTCAGCTAATTCGCTTAGTCTTGTAGGCCTAACACATTGTATCCAATTTCATTTAAGCAGTGTCTGCTGGGAACACAGCATTGTAGCACCAAAGGGAATGGGATTTAGACGTGTGTAGGGTACATTTCATTTTCCTGGTCTCTGACACTCACTTAGCAACAATCGATGAGGCACTGATAGCATTATTGATTAAAGTGATGGCATTGTTGATTTTAGTAGTCACGTTAAACTCTGCAGGTGCCTGAACAAGGGCTACTGTTTCACAAAAGAGAATGATTTTAAGATGTGGGGCATCTGACCCTTAACCCTCTAGCAGAATAAGGAGCATATGGTTGCAAATTAACATTATCCTCTGGATGAACTTTAGGCTTAGTACCTATTCAAACTTTCTTATCATTTTAGACATGGTGGGTCTGACTCCCAACCACTTTCACCCTCAATGGAACTCCATTTCAAACTGGGCTGCGGCATGCGGTGCACGTGTTGTATACTGTAAACCTCAGAAGGTGCCGTTCCCAGAAATCCTGCAGGACAACAGCCTTTGAAGACAGAGGTTACTACTTTGTAATCATTATGTTGAACAAACACAACTTGAGTTATAACCAGAACTCAGCTCTTTCATTCTGTCAGTGTTACTTTAAATTTATTCACTTTATTTTACTTAGGCGAAAACTCAGATCCATGACTTTTTGGTGTGACCATTTTTTTTTTCACTTTAGACTTGTGGGGTACAAGTATTTACTATATAAGAAAGTTGCATATAGGCGAAGTTTGGGCTTCTAGCTGGCCTTCTCTCCTCCTGGTAGTGGAGCAGGTACCCAGTGTGTTGCCATGTGGCTCCTTTCCTCTTCCCTCCCTCCCTTCCCTAGCGGTGTGCAGCAAGTGCCAATCTCACCCTTGTGCTCATGTGACCAGTGGTCAGGGCCAATTTATAAGTGAGAACACCCAGTATTCAGTCCTTTGTTTCTGTGAAAGTTCACTTACTATGACCGTCTCCAGTTACATCCATATTGCTGCGAAGGCCATGATTTTGTTCTTCTTTATGACTGCATAATATTCCATCATGTGTGTGACTTTTAACTAAATTATGGTCATATCATTCCTTTAAGTCATAAATGAGTCCTGAAATCAGACATTAGTATCTAGTCCAATATATCAATTAATGGCTAGAATTGATTTAATGTCGGATCTTTTCCCCACCTCCAGCTCTGGTCAGCTTTAGGTCAAAATTGTAAAACAAAAAAAGGGAGGAAGCATTGGTCTCTTCTCTATTTCTCTGCTAGTCTCTCTTTCTCTCCATCTTCCTCTCACTTTATCCAATTACCAGCTAGACAGTTTCTGATCCCTCTGTGAGAGAGAAGGGTGGCACAAGGATAGGAAAGTTCTGTTGACCTGGTGCCTTTGTAATCTGTCCTTACACTCTCTGGTGATGTCATGTGCTTAAATTAGACTCTCTCAAGTGCCTGCGTGGACTCTTTGCCATTCCTGTGCCTGCCACCTGTCATCTAGGCTGTGATGTTAATAATACCTTCTGGAATTCTGCACTACAGCAGTTCTCTTTTGGAACAGAGAGGTTATTACAGTGTAATCAGGACACTGAATAAGCAAAATTTGAGTCGGAGTCAGAATCTAGCTCTTTCGTGATTGTCTTCCAACTTTCATAACATGTGTAATGAACATTTCCTTCCCCTAACTTCTTTCAATCTGTCCTCAGCCTTTGCCTTGCTGTGGGTCTCCTCACTGAGACTTGGCTTTGGTGTGGTCTCACCAGCTCCAGGTGGGCTCCTTTTCTAATGTGACCCACATCTAGGTCATCACATCCACACCTGGACACACGCAGACGTTAGTTGTTCCTGACAAACCCTGGCTGATCAGCACGCAGATCTCTTTATCCTGCCACCATAGGTTAATTTAGCCATCTTAAGCCACAGTTCACCAATGCTTCAACTATAGGGAACATCAAACAACTATCTGTAAGGTCCTCTTGAAGAACCTCCTCCGCCGAGGACTCAGCAGCGTCGTCCCCATTGAGCCCCCTTGCTTCTTGTCGCTGGGTCTCCCCCTGCCCGCCTTCTCCCACAGCTGCCTCCCACAGGCTGTTTCCACCAAGGAAAAGGAATCGTAGCATTTGTCTGCTATCCAGAACCTCCACACTTTCGACCCTTTTGCTGATGCAAGTAAGGGTGATGACCTGCTTCCTGCTGGCACTGAGGCTTATATTCATGTAAGAATTCAACAGAATAACGACAGGAAGACCCTTATTACTACTGTCCCAGGGATTGCTGATGATTACGATAAAAAGAAACTAGTGAAAGCGTTCAAGAAGAAATTGACCTGCAATGTTATTGTAATTGAGCATCCAGAATGTGGAGAAGTAATTCAGCTGCCAGCACAAGAACATATGCCAGTTCCTCGAAGAGACTGGACTGGCCAAGGACGATCAGCTGAAGGTTCATGGGTTTTAAGTGCTTGTGTCTCACTGAAGCTTAAGTGAGGATTTCCCGGCAATAAGTAGAATTTCTCTTCTTTTCCCTTGTCACAAGTTTAAAAACCTCACAGCTTGTATAATGTAACTATTTTGGGGTCTGCTTTTAACTTGAACTAATATAACTCCTTCATGCAATAAACTGAAAAGAACCAAAAAATATTGTTAATAATGTATCTTAGTTAACATAGCCATATATGCAAAATATTTAAACATGTAACCAATATGTTAAAATCATTAAGATAATTTTTCATCTTTTCTCCCCATCACACATCTTTGAATCTAGTGTGTATGTTACACTTAAAAGCTCATCTCAGTTATGACTAGTCACATGTGACTAGTGGCTACCATATTAGACAATGAAGATCTATTGAAAATCTCCACTACTGTCTCTATTTTTCAGAACAGCTCTATTAAGGTATAATGTATATACTATCAAATCCTTCCATTTTAATAATACAACTCAATGTTTTTTTAGTAAATTTGTAGTGTTGTGCAACCATCATCTCAATTCAATTTTAGAACATTTTCATCACCCTCTGAAAATCCTTTGCACTCACTATCAGTTCCTACATCTGGGTCTAGGCAATCATTAATCTACTTTCTGTCTCTATAGACTTGTTTTTTCTGAATATTTCATATCCATGAGTCATACAATAAACAATCATTTGCTTCTTTCACACAGTATAATATTTTTTAGGTTTCTCATGCTGTAGCATGTTTCATTGTTTTGTTTCTTTTTAATGACAAATAGTATTTCATTGTATGGATATACCACCATTTGTTTATTTATTTTTTGGTCAATGGACATTGTGGATGTTTCCAGTTTGGAGCTATTATAAATAATGTTGCTATCAACTTTCACGTATAAGTCTTTAGGTGAACATATGCTCTAATTTATTTTGATAGATTCCTAGAATGCAGTTGTTGAGGCATATGGTAAATTGATATTTAATTTATGAAGAAACTGCCAAATTGTTTTCTAAAGTGGTTCTACCATTTCTCTCCACTTTCTGCTTTCTTTTTGTAGGTCCTTGATCTTATGAGGATCTGAGACCAAAGGAACTGGTCCTCCATGATGTCCTTTGAAGATTCGGCATGTGAGGTTCTACATATTTCATATTTAATAGCTATCGCATAGTTATATCTATAGATATCTAGCCTGGAAAAAGCCCCATTTTATACATCTTCTTATAATATAGAAATTGAGTCTCAGTGTGATCACCTCCTAGGAAAATGTAATCATGACTTAAAAATGATTTCCTATGACTCTTTAGAGGACACACAATTCAAAAGTATTGGAAAGCAAGGTCTATTTGCATAGCATTTCTAACATAGTGCTTGCAAACAATTAATTAGTAAAAGTTGTACTTGGGCAGGGAATTTTTAATTTGTGTAAAATCAAACGAGAGATTCTAAAAGCTCTCTTAGTACCCTGGGAGGGGCAGAATTTCTGAATAAGGGTCTCTAATGGGCAGCCTTGACTCTGAAAGAGAACTCGTCTCTCTCATGAGTGAATTTACAGCAGCTCAATTTTAAATAAAAGGCCCCCTAGATGTAGAAAGAATGGAGAGAAACACTGGATACAATTTCTATGTAGATTAGAAGGAACTATTCTGTTGTTTCTTGTTTTGTTTTGTGTTATCAGTTTAATAATCCTGTTGGGGTTTTTGAGAAAGCTTGAAGTCAATGTCCTGTGATTCCAGTGATTTTTCATGGTGTTCACTGGAGGGGAATGGGAAAGACAATGTGTAGATTTAATCAGCATTTGATTTTCCTCAATCCCTTTGCATGTAGAGAGGAGCAGCTGGTTGTAGGTAATCTTGCTCTTGGGAATTATCAAGTAAAAGAAAGAGACAAGCAGCAGCTTCTACAAAGGCAGCTTTTATGAGGCTGAGCTAGAAAATCACCAGGGAAGCAGCTGGGTTCACCATTTTCATCCAAGTAATTACTGGAAGAGATAGATGGTTTTCAAGGTCACTGGTAGAAGGGGGAACTAATGGCCAACCCTTCCTCTGGGGGAACATTCACAGGAGAGAGGATGGATGAAGACGTCAATTGCCCAGCCTGCTTCAAAGAAGCAAGGCAGTGTTCAGAATTGAGGGCTTTTTCCATTGGGTAAGAAAGATCGGAGTTCAAATCCTGCTTCTGTTAGCTCATAGCTGTGTGACTTTAGGCACACATCTTAACTTCTCTAAGCTTAGTTTCTTCATTTGCAACATGGAGACAATAATACACATCTTGCAGGTATTTTGTGAGTATGAAATGAGATAATCAGGTAGGGTTTATTTCCATCTCCTCTTCAGTAACTAGGTCAATGAATTCATCTAGAAATCTCCCTCTAACATAGCCAACATCTAGCTGCCTTTTTCTTTTGAAATCATTCCCATTAAAGAAATTTTGGAAATGATGTTTTCTGGTTATCACAGCCACTGTAACAAATCAGACAGAAAATCTTTTAAATACCTCACCTTTAAAAATGAATCAAAGTAAATTAACCTCTTTTTAGTGACAAAATTCACTAAAGACTTATTTTATTACAGAGCTGCTCCTTTGATTAAAACCAACTAATAAGCCTTTACAACGAACAAATGTTGCTGCTTAGGTTTTAGCCTAGCCTTGTGGCTCCAACTTGTTTTGGGGACAGTTGGTCTCTGCTGTGGCTAAACTAGGATTTCTTGTTTCTCTGGGTTTCTAAGAAAGACAGGTCTAAAGTTATGTGGAGGTGGGCTTTGGTGAGGTACTTTAGCATGGCAGCCCTTGAGAGCTATTAATAGCAATACTGAACTAAAACTGGTTGCTATTTCAGTCTCTACTGAAAATCAAATTGCACAATGCAAGTTTATTGCCCACCAGCCAAGGAACTGGCATCACTAATAAAGTGCTTTTCATTCATATGAAGGGAGGAGCAATGGACTGGTGTATATACATGCCAATTTCTTTGAAAGCCCTGGTAATTAGTGCTTCAAAGTATGCGTTCCAAACTCACATAGATCCCAATTCCCTGGAGTATTAGGCAAAATGCAGGTTCCTGGGTCCAACCTATTCAGTCAGTCTCTGGTACAACCTAATAATCTGAATTTTAAACAATCTTCCAAATGATACGTTCAGGCAAAAGCTGGATAAACCCTGCCTTTTCAGAAGGATTAAGAAGGTCTTATGCACAGTAGGTAGGAGTTATGTTCTTCTCTGTTTTCTGTACGCCTTAATTTTCCTCATATTCTTCTGGACATGTCTATGTTGACAGTTGAAAGTCATCAAAGAAGCACCAGATAGCTGAGGTTAATCTTTCTATGAATTTAGAAAGCAATCTCATGCATAAGGCCTTTAGGCAATTTTGTTGTTGGTGGAAAGAGAGACCTTCATAAAGCCATGCATTTGCACTGCTTGTTCCACTTTCATCAAAGATGATACTACCTCAATTTCAGCCTCTAGCCTCCAGTTTTAAAATATTATTCTTTTAAATATCCAAGGCAACAAAGATTATCTTGACAGAAGAGTTTTGGGAGACAAGTCAACTCAGTATTGCCTTTTCTTTCTTAAAATAGTCTTTTCTGGTCTCCTTTCTCTATTTTCTTAATAAAAGATTTTTTCATATTGCTCTCCCTCCCATTAGAGGATGATCAATATACTTTCTAACTTCTTTCCTTTTTAGGTTTAAAATAAAAGAAATCGATTTCATTACACATATAATGAATGCTCAATATTCAGACCTTAAGCCCATTTGGTCTTCTTTCTAACTCTGGACAAGGCTGATCCCCTGCTAAGAGTTTACAAATGGGCCCGGCTGCGGTTTGCAGGTGCAGTCATTTTGCTGGAGCCCGTCAAGATTTGCATATGCAAATGTTCATGGATGTGCCCAAACTGAGTAATTGTGCATGCAAATAGGTGATTAAATAGACAATTACCAAATCTGCATGAACAAATGGGAGCTGTGCATATTCAGAAAGCAGGGGACACCTGAACATTATGCAAACAGGCAGCTTTCCTCAAATCCTATGAAAATCTGGCCCATGGGGCCTCAAAGTTGCCTCTATCCCAGAATAAGTTGGGGTCTCGCATTGCACAAGTGAAATTTACACTTTGACCTCAGCTGCCATGGTCATGGCCAGATCTTTGACAAGGTCATTTCCAGGAAGTGTCATGGGAAAGGGTTTTGATTTCTATCATTTATTTCCGTATACTAGATTTAAAGTATAAATCTGAACTAAGAATTTTTTAAATGATCAGAAGCAAGAAATAAGTTTTGGATATTTCAGTGTGTTATATCATATGTCCACTCCTCCACACCAAAACCTCAAAATAGGTATAGATAATTCAATCCAAACTAAACTACCATACCACACTAAATACAACTTCATAATGTTCTGTCTCACAACTGTGCTGCCAAATACAAGAGTGGGCTTAATCACTCTTCTGTTGCAGTTTTAGTTTGCTTTGTGGGCTAGAGAAAAACACTTAACGGTTTTAACTCTTCATTTCTTAGTTCAAGATCTCAATTCTCTACCTACCACATAACAGTGATGGATGGTGGTGTCAGCGGAGTACATCAGTGAGAAATGATTTCACATGACCAGGGGGGCTTTTCTGACAAAAGATTAGTGGCAATGCCTAGACTAGCCCACCAGGAGTCAGAGATAAGTAGAGTTTGAGGCAGCCGCGGTGTACTGATTGCTGAAATACTCATATTTTTCAGGAAGATATTTCATCTCGAGGATATTCTCCCTTTCCCACATGCAGTTTTATTTGAACCACTTCAAGTCTTTTACTTTACAAAGTAAGGAATGATATTATGGCAGACCATGAAATCAATTACTCAATTCAATCAATAACTCAGTTAAGGGGAATAATTTATTTATTTAGCACCTGTCAGGAGGAGATCTCAAAATATTCTTATCAGGGGTCAGAAATTAATGGAATTAGCCATGTTTTGCAGGTGAAATAGTCAAGTTTCCTATGCAAAATATTAAGCAGTTCCATAAGTCATACAGATAAAGTAACATTGGCCAGTAGTTATTCAGTGCTACATCCTGGTAAAAGAAATACTAAGGACCCGACTTCCACAAAAGCACTCCTTTGGCATTATCTCTACACAGATGCATTAGGAGCTAAGCAAGGATTCCTTCAGAAATGCATTTAGTGGAGAAACTGACTTTACCAGCTAAGCTTCAGAAGCAAAAAATAAATAAATAAAAATTTTTTTGAAAAGCTGATCTTTTCCCTCAATATACATTGAATTGTCAGTTATTCACTTTTCATGTGTATCTAAATAAATTTTTCACCAACTCAATAAGAATCACTAGCACAAATACTGCAATGCAATGTATATATGCATATACATCTACATTTGCAGCCATTAAAAAGAGTATATAGCAACAATCTAAAATCTCAATAACAAGCTTCAGATCGCCGAATGTTTGAATGCTCAACAAAATCTACCAAATTCTAACCTTTCAAATTACCCTCCAGGATTTTTTTCCTTCCATATGATCCTGCCTATATTTAGTTGGTAGTAATATGTCCCTCTGCTAAACTCCCAGAGCACTTAATTATGGCCCTTTTTTGGGGTACCTAACAATGATGCTTTGTATTGAAGTGACTTAATAATTGTACTTTACCCCTTATTATAATGTAAGAGAATTGTAGGATCTGCCGAGGTCAGTATATAAAACAAATAAGACATATCCTGAACATCCAATATCCCAGGTACTATGCCAGATTTCTTCATATGTTCTATCTTATCCATACTTTACAAACTTCAGTCAGGTATGTGCTTTTAGTGTTCTATAAATAACAAGAATATGGTTTGAGAGAAAACAGCTCAAGTCCTGCTCCCTAGGTTCAAATCTAAGCCCCAACATTTATCAGTCATGTGATTTTGGACGTGTTTCTTCAACCTTTTTAGACTTTGTTTCCCTCACTCAAAAAAATGAGGTAGAAAGTATGCCAATTTATTGTACTAAATAATCTCCTTATTAAAATAATGGCAAAGATTAAAAGAAACCATTTATAAAAAAAGTTTATCCCTATGCTTGATTTATTTTTTGTAAGTGCTTAATGTTATTGCTTATATTGTTAGCAGTAACAGTATTGTTAGGAATTCTAATTTGTTTCTTTAAAAACTTTGTGTTTCAGTATATAGATTGGACATAGAGTTGGCTTAGTAATTTTTTATTATTGCTAGCAATGAGTGAAGGAATGCACAGATGAGTTCTAAGCATCTTCCTGGCACTTTGGTAGTATTCCCTTTAGATATTTTATCTGCAGTTGTCAGGAAAGTCTTTGCATTGTGTTGCAGCTCCTGTCCCCGCTGACCCTTCAAGTCTTTCCGAAATGCAGAAGTTCAGAAAGCTGTTACGAATAAGTAATCATTATTTATCAGGCCCCTCCCAAAGAACACGTACATTTTGTCTTTGGTCTTTAAGAGATCCTTAACACTTCTTTCACGTACCTCTTAATATTTGTCTTTTTCATGTTTAAAGTGGTGGTTCTCAAAGTATGCTCTATGGAACCCGGGATGATGGGTCCCCTCAGACCCATTAAGGAGGTCTACAAGGTCAGAGTGATTTTTAAAATAATACTAAGATGGTATTTACCCTTTCACTTTAGCAACATTAGCACTGATGTTAAAAATAAGCAGTGGTAGATGGAACTATGGGTGTCTTACCTCAAATTAAGGCAGTGCCACCTAACTGTATAGGTAGACATTGTATATGACAACATCAGGTACTCATAGGGAAAAAAAAAAAAACAGTTTCACTTAAGAATGTTCTTGAGGAAGGGTATAATGTGTTTATTTTATTAGACCTCTACCTTTGAGTCCACATCATTTTAATATTGTGTGTGATGAAATGTGAGTACACATAAGGTACTTCTAAGCTGCACACAGAAGTATAATAGTTGCCCTAAGGAAAAGCACTTGTGTGGTTGCTTTAGTTGCAAGCTGAACTAGTTACTTCCTTCATGAAATACTCTTGAATTTAAAAGAATGAAAGTGAAATGAGGCTGTGACCTCCATGAAAATAGTTAGTTGATGCTATTTGTTACTAATAATAAAATTAACACTTGTCAAGCAAAAATTACAATTTGAAAAAATTTGTATCCACCACTGCAAGTTCGACAGCTTCCCAATATTTAGAAAAATTTTTTGACGAGATTGATGGCAATATTAATGAGATTGCAAAAGGAGGTGTGTTAATTTGAAAAACAGCTTAAGTCAGTGAACCAATATTTTCCAGGTAACCAATACATGATCTCACAAAATTATTCAATGGTAAAAGATCCATCCAAAATGCAAGATGAGCCAATATATTTTAATGTTCAAAATGTTTATTGAAATGTGTTTTGAGTTCACATTACAACCAACATTTACAAAACTACTGATCCATTCAAAAACAGTAAACTACTACAGTGAGCATTAAAACAAAAACAAAAACAAAAAAAAACTATTGATCATTGAGTTTTGGTGTGGTGTTAGCAAGAAATATCCACAATCTGGAAAGACTGTTAAAATACTTCTCCCCTTTCCAACTATGTGTCTCCATGATGCTGGCTTTATTTTTCATATACTCCAACAAAAATGACATGACAACAGATTTAATGCAGAAACAGATATGAGAATCCCTCTATCTTTTACTGAGCCAGATATTGATAAGATTTACAAAAATGTAAAATACTGCCTCTCTTCTCATTATTTTATTTTATAAAACATATTTTTTATTAAAATATATTTTTGTATGTCATTATTTTATTATTACTATTTTAAGTGAATTCACAAATAAATATTTTAAAATACCCAGTGTTAATTTCAAAGATGTTATTTATCAATAGATAACAGTCATACAAATAACTGCATTTTTGAGGTCCTCAATAATTTTAAAAGTATATATACATGTTGAACGCAAAAAGTTTTTAAGAACTGCCAGTTGAAAGCAATTGCTGTAGTCTGAATGTCTGTGTTCCTCTAAAACTCATATTGAAATCCTTACCCCCAAGGTGATGGTGTTGGGAGGAAGGACTTTGGGAGGTAACTAGGTCATGAGGGCAGCACCTTCATGAATGGGATTGGTGCTTTTATAAAAGAGCCCTGAGTGATCTCACGTCCTCTTCTACCATATGAGGACACAAGAAAGTGACCTGTATAAGCCAGAAGGCTTGCCCTCCCTAGACATCAAATTTGCCTTAATCTTGGACTTCCCAACCTCTAGAACTGTGAAAAATAAATTTCTGCTGTTTATAAACTACCCAGTGTATGATATTTTATTATAACAGCTTGGATGGAGTAAAATAGCAGTGGTTTGTGAACTTGTCTGTAATATCAGAACCCTGTCCTCAAATAAAATTTTATATGAAAGACTAATTTACAAAAAGATAAAGTTCAGAGTTGTTTTGGTGAAATAGAAAAATAGGACCCAAGCCGGGCTCGGTGGCTCAGCCTGTATTCCCGCCCTTTGGGAGGCTGAGGTGAGTGAATTGCCTGAGCCCACGGGTTCGAGACCCGCCTAGGCAACTTGGTGAGACCTCATCTCTACAATAAATCAGAAAATTAGCCGGGAGTGGGTGTGGTAGCGTGCACCAGCTACTTGGAAGGCTGAGGCAGAAGGATTGCCGGAGCCCAACTCAAAAAAAAAAAAAAGAAAAGAAAAATAGGACCCAGAGTCAGCTAGTTTTGCCTCTCCCCTATCTCCTTCCACTGCCTCCTCGGCCCTTCCATGAAATCCAGTTAGAAAATCTTTAAGTGGACGCATCAGTGGACTGAGACAGCAGGTGGTGGGGATGCAGCAACCCAGGCCTTGTGGGAGTGAAAAACAATGCCAGGGTAAACTGTTAAGACAAGTAATGTGGGCGCCTGGAATCAGATTGTAGACATGGTGGCCTTCCTTGTCTCCTTTTTGATCCATCAACTGGAGGTTTCTTACTGAATAATATTTATAACTACTGATCTCTTAACTATGTGTGGAATCACTAAGGAACACACCTAAAAGCAATTACTCTGGTATGAAGAAAAGGTGATGCCTGAACATAGGGTAGACAGTGAGAAATTCCTAGCACATTATTTTCTCAGAATGATCAATGTTGGGGTTGGGCAATTCTGCCTGACTGTGGGGCCAAATACAAGGGGGACAAAAAAACCCCAAACAAACCCAGAAGTGTTTTTTAGAGGGCATGCCCTTTGTAGTACAGGCTTCCCCTATCGGGGAAGTATTCTAGGCACCCATCAGCATCAGTGTACCAGCTAGTGTTGTGGTGAGAGGCTGTGTTTGGCTTCAGTAAATTTTTTTTTTTTTGGTGATTCTCTCAACATGTTTGCCCATTTCATGATGGGTGATTTACGA